>JANHGL010025887.1:24468-34777 GCA_024611195.1 Ceyx melanurus
AGATGTGAAGAGGTGAATGATCTGCTCAGCACGGTGGCTGAGCAAAAGGATGGAATTAAAAGACTAAGGACTATATGGGATTGTGAAAGAGAAATAGACTGCTGGAGAGGCTATATCATTCCAGAAGGAAGGAAAGCAATTGAGGGTTGCACATGAACTATATGATTCCATTTCATCTTGCTACCCAGAAAAAAAATAGGTAAAGGAGGAGACCTAGGAGATGGGGGTGAGTGGAAGCAGATCCTTCCCCAGAGAAGTGGGAGAGCCCCCTCCCGATCATCTCAGTCTTATCAGCTGCCCGTGCACAACAGATACAAGACACTAGTAACTGAGGATCGGGTGGAGGAGGACAGAGAGGATAGTTCATCTGCTCAGTTGCCCAGGGCCTGTCAGCCAGCCCTTAGAATTAGGACTACTGCAACAAAGGAAAAAATGAGAGTGACAGTTATAGGGGGTTAACTTCTACGAGGAACAGAAGGACCAATATGTTGGGCAAATCCTTCTCACAGGGAGGTTTTCTGCCTACCTGGAGCCTGGGGAAGGGATGTCACTAGCAAAATTCCTAGCCTGGTATGGTCTATGGACTACTATCCATTATTGATCCTCCATGTAGGAGTAGAAGAAGGTAGTAGGTAGTAGGACTGGTAGTCCTAGAAAATCAAAAATTACTTTAGGGCCTTAGGACATGTGGTATGAGATTCTGGGGCACAGGTAATCTTTTCTTCTGTTATTCAAACTGATGACAGAGACATTGGATTAAATGGGCGAATACAGTTTTTTAATATGGCTCCGTGGATGGTGTCACCACCATAAATTTGGTTATTTTTACAAGAGTATGATCTATACAGTCCCAGGGTTGTTGACACCAAACAGGACACACCTTTCTCAATGGGGGAAGAGGATTTGTGCAGAGGAGATTGCAGGGCTGATTGACAGGGCTTTAAACTAGATGTGAAGGGGGAAGGGGATAATGTCACCACGTTTCCCTGTGGCAAACCATGGGAGGACACGACAGTGTGGGAGCAATGGGGAATTAGTAAGGGCTCTAAACCTGCTGTCCAGAAGCATACTGGGGACAAAGTAATGCAGTCAGGGTGTTACAGAGATCTCCCAGACCCCCTTCAGGTAGTAGCAGCTAACAGGGAAGCATTAGAGAAACACATCAATGGAATAAAGAGGTGTTTCCCTGGAGAGATGATATGGCCAGTGGCTCAGCTGAGGTGTCTCTACACGAATGCACAAATAACAGACAACAGACAAGAGGAGTTGGAAGCCACTATTCTACTAGAAGACTATGACATAGTGGCCATCACTGAAATGTGGTGGGATGAATCTTATGACTGGAGTGTGGCAGTTGATGGATATAAGCTGTTCAGAATGGACAGAAGAGGAAAGAGGGGTGGAGGAGTTGCCCTGTATGTTAAGAAAATGATTTAATGTGATGAGATATCCCTAAAGAATAACCACCAGCAAGCTGAAAGCTTATGGGTAGGAATTTGAAATCAAGGCAACAAGGGGAACCTTGTGATTGGAGTCTACTACAGGCCACCCTATCAAGTGGAAACTCTTGATTAAGTGTTTCTACTCTAACTACAGGAAGTATCAAGTTCGCTCTTGTCCTGCTGGGAGATTTCAACCATCCTGACATTTGCTGGAAAAGTAATACAGCAAGCAGTAGACAATCCAGGAGTCTCCTGGAGTGCCTTGATGACAACTTCCTGAGGCAGGAAGTAGACACCCCTACCAGAGGGGAAGCAACGCTTGATCCGGTAATTACCAATGGAAATGAGCTCATCAGGCATCTCAAGATTGGAGGCAGCCTGGGTGGCAGTGACCAGGAACTGATAGAATTCACGCTACTAAGGGTCAGAACTCAGCCAAAAAACACAGTCAGAACCTTGAACTTCAGAAAAGCAAAATTCCAGCTCTTCAAGGAGTTAGTCAATAGTATATCCTGGGAAACAGCGCTCAGAGACACGGGGGCAGAACTGAGCTGGCAGATTTTTAAGGACACTCTTCAGCGACTGCAAGAGATCTTGATCCCCAGGTGTAAGAAATCAAGCAGGAAAGGGAAGAGGCCAGCGTGGTTAAGCCAAGACCTACTGGTCAAACTAAAATGCAAGAAGAAGCTTCACAAGTGGTGGAAACAGGGACAAATACCCTGGGAAGAGTATAGGGATGCTGCCCAATTATGTAGTGATGAGGTCAGGAGGACCAAGGCATTGTTGGAGCTGAACTTGGCAAGGGATGTAATGCCGCGATAGAAGGGACGGGGACACGCTTGATGCAAGTAAGTTCCAACTTTATTAGGCTGTAGCATATATATTTATACTCTAAAACAAGTCTTGGCATGCAATCACATGCCTTTACAACTCAATTGATTGGCTATTAGCTCTTGTTCATCTCTATGTTGATTGGTTTACCTAAAGGCTACAGTTTACATAGCAATGCGCATAGCTATGCCTCTAAGGGGTCTCTTTATGGTTTCTAAGCTAAGCTGGTCTTCTTTATCTTATCTTGTCTTGGCTATGCATTCCTTAGCAAGGTTAGCATGTCCCTGTGATTTATCACACCCTCAGCACAAACCAGCAGTATCTTAACAGAATGTTGTGTCTGTTTGCTTTTCTTACACAATAACCTCTTTAAACCAATCTGCAAAGTATTTGTCCAGGGTTTATGTGCCACAGGACTCAGGTCCAATAATTGTGTTGTGCTTGAGGCACGTGATCCCACATCTCCCCCTTTCTGTTGCACCATAAAGATATTTGTGTAACGTGATCAATCATTCTTTTAAAGCATTGCAAAAAACATGGAATTAGTAAGATTAGTAAGAGCAATATAACAAGTACATAAAAAAAGTGTTTTAACAATGCTGAGCAGTAAAAAAATACACACTCAATCCCAACCACCATAGTCCTAGGATGAAAATGCTTGCGAATCTCATGTTGTCACTGTCGCGCTGTCCTTCGCGCTGATTTTTTCTTGCTGATTCTGTCACTGATCACCTTTTCTGTATGGACAGATGTATCTTGCTGGTATCCACTGTGGGCCTGTTTCTGTGGAAACACAAGCATAACCTTTTCCCCATGTTATTAGAGGATATGGATCTTTAATCTGGCCTGTCTCAGGGTCACGAATTAATAATGAGGGCTTTTCCCGCAACTCAAACGTGATTTTTTCCAAAATGCCTTGCTATTGGCGGATTATTACCTGCTCCTGTACAGTTCAAAAAATTAAAGACTTATAATGCTTTTTGTAATCTTTCTTCTGGTATTAGTCCTGGTACCTCTCCCTTCCTGTTTATATATAAGATTTTTCAGAGTTTGAGGTGAGTGTTCGATAATGGATTGTCCTGTGGGAGAGTGAGGAATTCCTGTGACATGTCATATGTCCCATTCCATGAAAAAATTTTGCAGAGCTTGGGAGATATAGGCAGGACCATTGTCAGTTTTAATGACCTGAGGTACATCTAATGTGGCAAAGGTCTTTAAGAAATGTCTCTTAGTATCTCTGGCTTTTTCTCCTGTATGACAAGATGAAAATAATGCACCTGAGAAGGTATCAATAGAGGAGTGCACGTATTTAAACACACCAAATTCTGGGATGTGAGTAACATCAGTTTGCCAGAGCTCCAGGCGATGTAACGTTAAGGGTGAGTGTAGAGAGGATGGAGCCAGACTTTTCTCAATGTCATCCAATGACAGGATGAGGGGCAATGGGTGCAAGTTGGAGCAGAAGAGGTTTAAGGTCAACACAAGGAAGAACTTTTTCTCAATAAGGGTGACAGCTCTTGAACGGGCTGCACAGGGAGGTTGTGGAGTCACCATCTCTGGAAACACTTAAGACCCTCCTAGATGTGTTCCTGTGTGACTTAGTCTAGGTGATCCTGCTCAGGCAGGGGGGTTGGACTAGATGAACTTCTAGGTCCCTTCCAACCCCTAATATCTATGGATCTATGAATCTATGAAACGCATGAGGGTTAACATCTTCACTACCTGTGTGTACCATAATGCTCTGACAATCAGGGCAGGATGCAACAATAACAGCTGCTTGTTGTGCGGTAAGATCAAACTGCCTTTTCAAACCCTTTGCATTTTGGTTAAAAAATAAATGACTGAGTTTAACCTGCGCTAACCGATCAGGCACGGTTATGACCAGCAAGGTTAGCAAATCTGCTTCTGTTTCCTTCTGCTAGAAACCTGAGGAGATTGGTGTGAGATCTAATATACATAACAAAAAATTATGACCGTTGGGCATTCATCAATCCTACCAAATTTAACCCAATCTGCACAGTATTTGTCCAGGGTTTATGTGCCACAGGATTCAGGTCCAATAATTGTCTTGTGCTTGAGGTACGTGATTCCACAATGTAAAGAATAATAAGAAGGGATTCTATAGTTGTGTCAATCAAAACAGGATGATCAAAGAAAACATAACCCCCTGAAGAATAAAAATGGTGAGCTGGCAATGGTGGATGAGGAGAAGGCTGAGGTTCTCAACATTTTTTTTTCTCAGTCTTCACTGACAACCTCTCTCCCAGTACTCCCCAAGTCAAACTGCAAGGTGTGGACCAGGGTGGTGAAGTCCCCCCCACTGTAATTACACATGAGAAGAGACCAGCACCAACCTCTCTACAATGTTCTTTCAGGTAGTTGTAGAGAGTGATGAGGTATCCCCTCAGTTTCCTCAAACTAAACAGTCCCAGCTCCTTCAATCACTCTTCATCAACTGCACTTGCTCCAGCACCTCCAGAATGTGGACCTGGTGCTTAAGAACATGGTTTTGTGGTGAGGTGGCAGTGCTGGGTCAGAGGCTGGACTAGATGGTCTTGAAAGTCTCTTCTATCCAAGGACATTCTGAGATTCTGTAATTCTGTGAAGCTAAGTGGCAGTTTTAGCCTCATAAAGGTTGTTACCTAAGATCAAAAGATATAATTTAAGATGAGGATAGAAGAAAATGCATATTCTTGCACAGATTAAGT
Source organism: Ceyx melanurus (assembly GCA_024611195.1). NCBI lineage: Eukaryota > Metazoa > Chordata > Aves > Coraciiformes > Alcedinidae > Ceyx > Ceyx melanurus. The sequence goes on from JANHGL010025887.1 coordinate 29,450, forward strand.
CAGGATGAAGAATGGTGAATCAGAGTTAATTATTTTTACTTTCATTGTGCCCTTTGTGAGAACTTTAGTACATAAGTGCATGGGGTAAACATACACAGCTGGCATAATGGCACAGATGCAGGCTCATGCTACACTAATTTTTTATTTTTTTTTGTCATTTCCTCATAGGAACATACAAATTATAGTATCAGCAATTTTCCATCATGAGAGAGTCAGCGATGTTGCATTCAAAACACAGATTCATAACACAGACCAATTTCAATGACTCTTTTCAGCAAGATCATTCTCAGATGATGGCTGTCAGTTAATAGAGTGGCATCTTTATGTTTGCTAGAAACCCTGTTTCCCCTTTTGAGCATCTCCATCACATCCACTTTCAAACTGCATCCCTAGTGAATGTCCTTCAGGGAAGGTGCAGGTGCAGAATGAGTTTAAGGAAGTAGCAAGTCATTTAATTTCCATGCTCACATTTTTCTTCTGTAAAGAAGGGAAGAGTTTGGTGTAGATTATGTTTATTTGCCAGCATTTTTCCCAGGTTAAAGTTGCCTGGAGTATTGATACCTCTGTTTCACTATTTCAGGTTGATTGTGACCACCTCAGGCTTTTTTCTGGTGGTTTTATTTTTGTGGGGTTTTTTTGTTTGTTTGGGGGTGGTTGGTTTTTTTTTGTTTTGTTTTTGTTGTTGTTTTTGGTTTTTTTAGAGATTGTTTCATCTCCAATAAATACTTGGTGTACTTCAAAAAAGAGGTACTACCATCATTCCATGGATGGTTGGCAGTGATACTTAGAGAACATTTACAGCATAAGAAAAGGTACAGAGAAATTATTTTTTGCTTGATCTTCCTCACAAAAAAGAGACCAGATGACCCAAGATCATGGTCCAGCATGACATGTAGAATTTATACTGGAATAACAGAAACTTTTAGCAGTGCTGGTATTCCAGTAGAGCTCCATCTTCACTGCCCATAAATTTTGATACTATCAGACAGTTTTTTTCTTTTGCTACTCATGGCAGAGTATCATAAAATATTATAGTCATATATTATTAAAATAATAATAATAAAATATTATTAGTCAATACACAGGGCTTTTTCTTGTGTATTTCAAGAAGAAACTGAGTAGGGATTACAATAAATACTTGCCTTGAAGAATATTTGTGCATAGTGTTAAAAAAAATATAAATTGATGCTATGATACCCTGGAGAAATCCACAAGGTTTCTGGGGGAGAACATAATCCTCTTTGAGACATAATCAGAAGATAATTTCTGATACACTGACTTCAAATTAAAGTTGGGGAAAGGCTCTACTATGTAAATAATTATTACTGCTCCCTCAAAACAAGAATACAGGGTTCTATTTTGATGTCAGTTATGTAATGTTCCAGAAAAATCTTTTAAATGGAAGATGTCATTCTCATTTTCAAGTTTGGATACTCTCTAAAGAGTACACAGAAAACATAGTACTACAAAAAAATTGTATATATCTAATAAAACTTTTCAGAAAGTACACTTTGAAGGCTCACACTGTGCCATGTCAGCTTGGGAGGAAATTAGAAAGAAACGTAAAACTGCTCCAAACTATGACAATGTTTCAAGTTCACTATCATCAGGTAGCCCCCCCTATGACTGCTTAAATTTAACCATTGTCACCCTTTCGTAATTTAAGTTGACACCAGAAAGGTCTAGTCCACTATGGCTAACAGATAAGAAAGAGCTGGGTAATTTTTAATCTTAACCCATAGTAATTTCCATTGCACTGATTTTTATCAAGATGGTTTTTAGGTCCCTCATGAGGCAATTTGTCTATAATTCAGATTCTAAAATATTTATGCAACCTGAAGGCAGCAAGGAGCTGACTCTCGATCTGCCACAGAGTCACCATGAATCTCACAGACACAGGGGAAATTTGTTCTAACATGCAAACACATCTGTATGGTGTTAAATACATAGCCTTAAAGTGCCCATTTCTCCTAGTGTCACCTTCTTATCTAAGCACTTATAGGTGGCCTGCAGAGCATACCATATCCTGTCTGTTTCAGTGCATAGTGAGATCCTTTGGCATAGAACAAGTTCCAGTACACAGTGTATGCAGTAATCTCATACTATGTTATGATGCTGTAGGAAATGTGAGATGCTGCATGTTCTGTTTCAGCTGTTCTCCATTTTGTGCCCAACTTGGAAATTTGAAAATATAAATGTGAAAATACAGTGGCATAGTTCTGGGAAATATATTTTTGTGTTTTAGAACAAAATCTAGGGAAGAGGTAATGAAAATTGTCTTGAAGGTTCTTCGAAGATGCCCTCTAAGGTATTTTGAAGTACATTAAATAGTTGTATGCTCTTCAGTCCTTCAAGTCTCCAGTGGCCACAGCAGTGTATCTTCAAGGAGACGTGCCAACAGAATAGACTGATGCATACTGGCTGCTGTCCTTATCCTGCCAAAATGACGCTTGTGTGGAAAGATGAAACATAAGCAGCACTTATATGATATGCTTTCTCTCTACTAGTAGGAATGGTGACTGCACAAGCTACTTTTGTAGGACAGGTTTGTTCATCACTGCTGCTTTATAGTGCAGAATTACAGAAAGGCAGCCAAGAATGTGCCCTTGCTTTTAAGGAAAAAGATAGTACTTGAAAAAAGGGGGAAAAAAAACCCCTCTGTCACATATTGCATTTCAGTTCCATTCCACTGAATAGGATAGTTGCAAGACTGTTTTTATTGAAGACTTGATCACTAGTAATAGCTCTGACAACAACATGGCATCGCCACCTATAGACTGCACAGAAAAGCCCGTCTTTGACTGAGCAGCTTCACAGAGCTTTCTAAATCATTTTGAGAGGCATATCTGAAATCCCACAGAGGCAAGAGATGTAAAATAGCTGACATTTCCTTCCAGTCTGGAAGATCTGTAAACTATGGCAGGTTCTTCGGGACATTTTCAAAACAGGGAAATATGATCTGTTTTTGACAGCATGACATAATTTACACTCTTATTTAGGTTTGAGAATCTCTAAAATAACCAACAGCGAGTAAAGTCTGTGAAACCAACTCTGAAAACAATATAACTGATTTTAATCAGGGACTGCTCTGTCACACAGAGAGAGATGGCTTTGTCTTTCATGCATTTAATGTATAGCATGCTCCTCAATCCCTCTCATTTATTTTCCTACATGAAAATGCATTAACATGAGGGTAAACCACTTACTTAGGAAAATTGCCTAAGCAATTCAAGTATGGCCAGACGGAAAACTGTCTGTGTCTGCTCTTTCACTCATTGAAATCAGGGTCCTTCAATGAGGAGAGGAAAGAGGGAGCAATCAGACAAGAACAAGAAGATTGTCTTTAGATTTATTTGATCTTTGCAGTCTTGTCGGGAAGACAAGATGCAGGTAACATACAGAGCTTCAGAAATACTGAGCTGAACATATTAGCAGGTCTGGAAAAAACAAATTCTTGCTGTTAACTTCTCATATTGTAGCACTTTACTTACTACAGTGATGCAAATGTAGAGAAAAAACCCAACCATAAATTAGATTTAATGACATCTCTAATAAAGAGAAAATCAAAAAAGTACTTGTATAATAAGCATATATAACATAAGATACATTACTTCGGGACATTGTAACTAAGAGACAAAGTATTAAATACTGGACAGGTTTTAGGACTTGTTTCTTTACATATAATGCATTGACTTCTTTGGTAAGCTTCTGTATCCACTGGGAACACAGAGCTATAGAAGAGGAAGGGGGATGATCTGGCCAAACTGTATGTGTTGTCCAGACATTCATGGAACTAGTGTTTGTTAAAAAACAAACAAACAAGAAAGAAAAACACATCTGATTTAATGAGATTTTAAAATTATTTTTTTAATAGGAGGATGCTCTCATGAGGAATTGAAGCTCTTGAACAGGACAGTCAGTTGATGTCTGGATGGTGATGGGAGTCTCTGTTGCAAAGGTCCTGGACTAGGCTGTGAATTCTCATACTTTAATCAAGCACCAGTCGTACCTTAGCATGTGGTTCCTTGTTGCTGACTCTCTTAAACTACAGGAAAAGCATATCCTAGTTCTCTTAGCTGTGAGCAGAAGACTGTCCTACATCATTGTTTGTAAACCTACAGGACCAGGTTCTACCAAGTGCTTAAAATCACATATGTTTTGATGAGTCCTGCATCAGGAAATGCCTGGAGCACTGCTGAATGGCTGAGCTCTCCACCCAGGACATTAACCAACACACATGTACATGCAGATGGTGCTTACCCACCTGGCCTCCACACAAGCAGGACTGTCTGAAATCCCTTCCTGAAAACTCCAGCAATGATGTACAGGATCACTTGTGATGAAGCTGTGCAGCTCATCCCCTCACCTGCCTTCAGCCCATAGGCAGGGGTGATATGGGGATATTCACAAAGAGAGAAGGTTTGCTACAAATCTGTATTTAATGAAATGCTTTCAATTAACTTATGTTTTCCTAGCAGATTGCAGTCATGGAAATTCCAATGGAAAATAAGTTTCTATTTGTCAACTTTCAGCTCAGGGTGCACTTATCAAGTACAAGGACTTTTTAGCTGAATTGTTAACAGCCAACTGAACGTATCACTATAACTTGTGTGTTTCCCAGATATATGTCTCCCACAAGGGCTCTTCCTTAACTGCTAAGTGCATAGTGTGTATACTGAGACAATATCTGTCTCCAAAATCAAAATAAGGTCACCACTGACAAGTGTCTATTATCCATTATAGCTTCTGAGATTTGGGGGTTTTTCTATTTATCTAACAGGATAAAGGCTTCCCCCATCTTGAGCTAGCCTACAGCAGCGGCATCCGTCCGGAAGGTCTCGGCAGGTACAACCAAGAGGGTTAATTGTTTAGGGGTTGTAACCATTGCCGGCCATGGAGATATACACACAGTTGAGCCAAAGGTCTCCTCTACTCCGTGTGCAGACAGTAAGCAGCCTCTGCATTGTTGGTGCGTGAGGAAGTGGGTTCCAAAAAAAAAACCACCAAAACAAAACAAACCAAAACACAAAAGCCCATCCAGTTAAACTTGATGCTGACTGTCAGTATGGTGGCCACTCGACATAAGAAGACCATGATTCTGCCTTCATTCAAACTCGATGTGGGAATTCAGACAGATGTTGCTCAAAAGGATGTGGGGGTGCAGATAACAAGCTGCATAGAGTTCAATAGTCTGTTGCTGGCCTAGAGGGCAACTCCCATGGCTGTGTGCAGTGAGAGCAGGTAGATTATTTGCTCAGCCGAGCAGCCCAGCTTGAAGATGAGGTTTTGAGGCTTCAAGCTGAAGTGAAAGGACTCAGGAGTATCAGG
>JANHGL010025888.1:328-17212 GCA_024611195.1 Ceyx melanurus
CAGGAGTGAAGAGAGGCTGTCCCTGCCTTCTGCACACCCAGCCCTCCTGCATCTAGAGACATCATCAGATCCCCTCTCAGCCTTCTCCTCTCCAGGCTGAACAGTCCCAGGGCTCTCAGCTTTCAGCAGGGCAAAGCAAAGCCTGAAGAGGGCAGGGCTTAGTTTCAGAGGTGCCAGGCAGTCGAGATCCTCCTCACAAGCCATGGAAACCAGGGCTGTTTGCAGCAGTGGGGAGTCTTAGGCTGCTGCTATGAGCCAGGTGGGAAACTAAAGGTGTTTGGAGAACCAGAGCTCCCATCTCACCCAAGTGCCATTTGCCAGCAAAACGCTCACCTTAGATAAGGTCCAGGGGTTGAGTGTCTGGGACTGACGGGGGCTGGAGGGGTTGGTGCCACAGCAGCTCCCTGGCAGGGTGCAAGAGGGCTGCTCAGAGGCTGCCAGCCGGCCGGGCTGGGAAGAGGTGGGTGTTTGAGGAGTGGACCCTGGTTGTTTGATGGTGCTGAGACCACACAATGGCTGGTGGTTTAGTGTGTGTCTGGAGCAGGGGGGTGATGAGACACATACTATTCACATGCCTGTGCTCTGGCTTGATGTGGTCTTGCCCAGAGAATCAAAGCTTTTGCTTTGAAGGCAGTGGAGGGGGGAAGGGACTGTCTTTGTTCTGCTCTTTTGGAGAGTGCTGGAAATCCTTCAGCCTACAAGACTGCACCCTTCATTACCCCCTGGGTTATTGGCCCCAGATTGGAAGTATGGTCCTGTCATGTGAAGTATTTTGATTATTTATACAGTTAATGTTTAACAGAGTTGGAGTATCAGAATTAAACAGGGGACCAGCTTCCAACTTTGCATGGTTAGGGGCTAATAAAACTCCTCTGATCCAGTGTTGTCCTTTCACCAGAGGGGATTTTTTTCATTAGCCCTGGAGTGTTAAAAAGAGATTTCCTGTTTTTGAGGCAGATTGATCTGTTGGCTTCAGACAAAGTGAGCGTGCAAGAGCATCAGCTTCACTACCCAGCCTGTGCAGATGCAGGCAGACAAAAATTTCAAGGTGAGGTTAACTGGAGTCTTCAGTGACAGTTGCTTTGTCAACAGCATCTGCCTTGGAGCCCAGGCAGGAGATGCCCACTCTGCCCTGGGTGCAGAGCACTAGCTCGGTAAATGATGGGCACGAGGGTAGCAAGAGCCTGGTCTGCCCAGTACAGGCTTTGCTGCTGCACCAGCCTTCACCACACTGCTGATGCAGAGCCAAGAAATGTCACCTGGTGGCCCTTTGCTCATCACCTCTTCCAAGGGTATTGAGCTGGGATAGCATTTTCCAGTTGTTTGGCACCAGGATGGCAAAGGTGTGCCTAGGGCAGCCCCCAGGGCTGGCATGGTCCAGGGAACAGGAGGAGAAGGGGACAACAGCTGAGGCTGGCTGAGCTTAACAGCCTAGGATGGGAGGGATGGAACAATGATTTGTTTGGTTTTTTTTAGGTTAGTTTACTCCAACTTACATGTCTGGTGGTGTCTCCCACCAACATACCTGATGCTCAGTGCTCAAATCCAGCCACATTTCTTGGTGACAGAGTTTTCAAAGGTGCACTTCTTACCAGTTACGTGTCTGGAGATGGTGAGGATGCTAATGTGGGTTCTCATACCTTTGTTAAGGGGAAGTCAGTGTTGCTCACTGAAAAGTCAGGTTGATTTGAAGTAAACCACTGACCAGCTATGGCTGCAAGCTCACCTCTTGTATTTTAGGTGTCCTGATTATCTGCTGCACATTTTCTTCCCCTCTTGCCTCCCCCACTCTTCTTCCTGCACAACTGCTGAGTGTACTCTGTAATTTGCTTCTGCTTTGGCCTGCTGTACCGATGGGATTGATAACTCACGTTGTGCTGGTGACAGCAATTTTTATGCCTTTCCTGATGCCTGGAGGAACAAGGAGGGCTGTATGACAGCCAGGCTGGTGGAGAGGCTGTTGCATGGGTGGAAGATCCACAGATGATGTTTTTCCTTTTGTACTTTGTGCGTGTGATGGAAACTCTGTTCCTCGTCATCCTTCCAGACCTTTCTCCTCTCTGTAGGTGATGCAAGAAATGGTACTGAAGAGTTTTGTGCCTCCAGTTCTACCTGCAAGCATCACTGGCTTGTTGGCTGGATGGAGTGAGACTGTTTTCAGCTCTCCTGAGAAGTGCTGGTCTCCCCATCAATGATTGGGGATCTGATAAATGTCTATAAATATCTGAGGGGTGGGTGTCAGATGGAAGGGGCCAGGCTCTGCTCTGGAGTGCACAGCAATAGGACAAGGAGCAATGGAGATCAACTGGAGCAGAGAAGATTCCACCTCAATGTGAAGAGAACTTCCCTGTGAGGCTGCCAGAGCCTGGCCCAGGCTGCCCCGAGAGGCTGTGGAGTCTCCTGCTCTGGAGACTTTCCAACCCCACCTGGATCTGTTCCTGTGTGGGCTGCCCTGGGTGACCCTGCTGGGGCAGGGGGGTTGGAATCAGTCTCCAGAGGTCCCTCCCAACTCCCACCATCCTGCGATGAATTAGTCTCTTAGATTAAACAGGGTGGCTTCTCTAAACAGGGATCTGGATTGATTTCAAGAGTGTATCTCTGCAAGGTGCCAGGGTCACAATCCATGAGAGCAGCCTGTAGATGTGTTCATCACTAAGATACCCTTAGCTTTGATTCCAAAATGTCTGTTTTTATTTACATTTCACTTTCTATGTCCCACATTTGGTGCTTGCTCACCTTGAAGATGACTGAGCTCTCGATGTGCAAGAGAAACCTCTGGGATTTCCATCTCCTGTGGAGGAAATACAGTGTGGAAATTGGCTGGTAGGGGAAACAGCAAGTGGCAGGTGTAGTCCAGGGTAGAAGTATTTATTTTTTCCTGTCCCCCTGCTGCCTCTAGTGCTCCTCCTCTTTCAGCTTTTGGTAAATTTCTTGTTTATCTCAAGGAAGCAAATTAGTGAGCAACAGCTTTTCAGAGAGAGGCTGCTGCAGGTTGCAGTTTAGTTTGGTGTGGGTGTTGTCACAGGGTCTGCCCCTGGTGAGGTGGTCACGTCGGTGTCAGAACCAGTCCAATATGACCCTTCCCTGCACACACAAGCTTCAGGTCTAGAGTCTTGCAAGTAGGTCTCTGAGTAAGGGCTCAAGGAAATTAAGCTTTGAGGCTTCCATCTCCTTTAGATCTGCCTGAGTTTGAACCCCAGTTTGAAACACATCTTTCCTGTGCATCCCAGGGTGATCTCAGTGTCACTCTTGGAGGTGAACATTGTCATTCCATGTGCTCAACCCTCTCTGTGCACCAAAACCCCCCAGCTGCTCCTTTCAGATGCCCACCCGAAGTGATGCTGGGTTCAGTTTGGAGATGGCCTGACCCTGGGCATCACGTGTGCCCCTTCTGTGGGAATGTGGAGCCTGGCTGTGTATTCATCAGGGGCGTGTTAACATCACTGAACAACTAAACTGAAATGCCCAGAAGCCCTGAGCTGGTCGTATCTGCTTATAAACATAAGGAGCTTTGGAATGAAAACAGAGTTTCATTTCTGCACCTTTTCTGTGGTTTCAAGCTGATGTTTGAAATGATGAACCACCTCTGGAGGTTCCTGGGGTAGCCAGGCTTCTCCTGGAACTCCCCAGGTTGAGGCTTTTCCACCCCAAATGGTTTGATGGCCATTGTTTGTTGGCCTGCAGTGCAGGTCAGCATGCTGGCCTGGGGGCTTGCAGGAGTCCAGCAGATGCTGAGATGGCACCTTCTAGAGAAAATGGCCTCTGCTTTCTCTCCTGGCTGCTCTCATCTGTGAGAGATCTGATGCCTGCTGCACAGTCAGGGCAGCAAGTTGGGGGAGTTGCTGAGCCATGGAAAGGAAGGTTAACAGCACCCATCACTGGGGCAGGATGGAATCCACCCCCACGGGGCTGTTTTCAGGTGTCAGCCCCAACCCTTCTTATCACAGCAGTTTAATTTGCAGTTATGCATCATGTTCAGCCTGGCAGCTGTGTTCCTGGAAAGCCCAGCTGTGGGAGTTCACCCAAAACCTTGCAGATGTTCCAGGTTGAGCCCAAGGAGGTTGCTGAGGGGAAGGCAGAGCTGGAAGATTCCTTTCTGGGGAGGCAGTGGAGTGTGGGCTGCCTTGTGTCCTTTACTGGATGCTTCCCTGGCACTCACTTTTGCTGCTGGACTCTACTGCCTCAATTTCCCAGGCAAGTGAAGAGGGACCCAGCTCAGCATGGGGTGGGAAGGGCAGTGGGTGCTGCTCTTGGGGAAGATCCTCAGTGGGGTGCAGCTCCCTGGGTGCTCTCTGCTGTTTGCCATCTGACCAGGAGAGAGACCCTACCAAGCTGGGTCGTGTCACCCACAGTGTGTGGCTACTCCCTCTTTTCCATGGGTGTCTGTGGACCCTCTTTTAAGTGTTGGAAAATTTCCCCCCCACTGCTTTCCAGTGTGTAAGTGGGAGCACTGTGTAATACTTGGGTTAGTGATAATGATGGTGATTCCTAAACCCCTTGGTGAGATGGTGGGTAAAAAGGCCTTCTCTCAAATTACTGCCTTCCCTTTTCAAAGGGAAGAGAGGAGTCAACTCGCTAGTCACTCATCTGGTTTTACTTTTTACTTTGTTTCTGCCCCGTTATTCTGAGCTCACTGGGTTTTTAGTTGCTTCCAATTCCAAACAGAGATAAATCTGCTGATAACCCTTCGGCATGTGTGGTATCTGCTGCTGGGAGCCCTGCCTGGCTCACCCCAGGGAGGATTAGGGCAAACCAGGAGCTTCAGGAGGCTGCAGGGGTTGGAGTTCCAGTCTGGTGAAATTTTCAGGTTGTAATTCAGCCAGACAGAGGGTAGTTGGCTGGGGTATTGCAGAGCTCCTTCTCCTTCTTTCTTTTCTCTCCTTCTTCTTCTTTCTTTTCTCTCCTCCTTTCTCTTCCTTTTCCTTTCTTAAAGGACTTAATTACTGAAGTAGGTCTGTGGTTAGAGGAGCTGGATGCTCTCCATAAGGACCTCATGCCACGTAACAGGAGAAAACCGCCGCTAACCATCTCTCATCCCACTGTTCCCCCTTTCCTTCAGCTGTGTGTGTTTAGTGCTGACTGCACAATATAGGTTTCCTTTTGTCTGAATCGTGCTGAGTTCCAGGGAGAAGGAATAGATGGCTCCCTCGTTTTTCTTCCTGCTGGAGCCTCAGCCACCCCGATGACAGATCTTGTCATTACGCGGTGTCATTGTAGATGTTTGCACTGCACCAAGAGCAAACGGAGGAGCCTGCACTCTGGGCTGTGGATGGAATAACAATGTTATTCCAGAAAAAAAAAAAAAAAAAGTATAAAATAAAATCTGTGAAGTTTTTAATCAGAAACACGAGTTTTGCAGAGACAGCCAATCCACCACTCCTGACCTGCCCAAGGGGTGGTTGGTGTCTCCCTGGGTATCAGCTTTTGTGTTTCTGGAAGCTGGAAAGTCACGCAGTCATCTTGAACTGGAAAAGCAGGGATGGCTTGTGTTTTCCTGGGCAAGGTAGATCCCCTGGGACAGTTTTCTAGTTGCAGGCTACTCACTAAAGCCTTCAACTGGATGCAGTGGTGGTTGGAGGATGTGGTTGGTAATGTGCAGCTGGGAAATGATGGGGACAACGTGTGTCCAGAAAGAAAAAGGGCAGCACCCTAAAATCACAGTTCAGAAATCTGCATCTGGTGAAACGCCTGCATGCTAAAGATGGTGATATCTGCTGATGCAGGAGAGTGCAGCATCTTTGGCAGGCATCTGTCTCCCAACTGCCTTCCTTTCAAGCAAGGAGGGCTGCTGGGGAAGTCTCTGCTCCACAGACCTCCTGCTGCCTTCCTGACTTCTGAGAAGGGTCATGTGGAAACGAATGTGATCAAAAGGGGGTTCAAAGTGTTAAGTAAAACATGATAACTGCAGAGGGCTGATGTTGCGAAGAGCTGGGTGATTTGGCTGCTCATCAGCTGTGACACCAAACTTCTCCTCACTTAGAGGAGATACTGGCAACTGAGAACTTAGGTGTGGTTGCCTCTCTTGGGTTGGTCTTGTCCTGCTTTGAATTTTCTTACGGTGTCTGAACACGCTGCCTTGCTGTTGCCCTCTGAAGTTGGTTGAGCTTCATGGGTGGTGGTGGTGGACAGTGCATCAGGCATCCCTTTTGTGATACCATTCGTGGGGCTTGGGGAAATGGCAAGGAGCCCAACTGCACTGGCACCTCTGAATGCTGTGGAGCTGACTGTAGTTGTCTGAGTAATTTTGGGTGTGATACCTAGTTTGGTAGGACTGGAGGATATCCAGCAAAACCCTGGTCCTTGTGGAAGAGGTGACAAACTTGTCAAATAGAAGGTTGAGTTGGGCTCAGGAGCTGCCACAGCAGACTTGGATGCTCCAGAGGACTCCTCACTGTCAGTGCTTCACAGACGCCCTCAACACAATGGATGAGAAGCCTTGCGACCCCCCAGGTATGTGCTGAGTGCTGGCATCCCTCCTGTGAGGGACCAGCGGGGTATGAGGGGACCCCATTGTGCAGGCAGGACTTGTGGGAAGAGTGTGGAGTCAAGGTGGAGATGTGGAAGGCACGAGAGGACAGCAAATGTTCTCCCCTCCAACACATGCTCCTGCTGGAGGTCCCCATGTAGCTTGTCCTTTCCCAGCAAAGATCCCAGGGAAAGGAATCCTTTTCTTTCCCCAGTGTCTTTGAGCAGATGTTACACATCCCAACTTCTCATCAGCCAGTTCCTCTCACTTGGCAGCTTATGGGCTGAAATATGAAAAAATGGCTTTTGGTTTTTTTTGTTTTCCACACAAAATTGAAGGTGAAGGCAACACGTTGATTGTTTCTGGATGTTGAAGTTCAGTGTCAACCTTCCCAAGCTTGACTCCACCCCCTTTTCTGGGATTGCAGTGGTCAGAGCTGGCACCAAGGGCAGGAGACCAGCACAGCCTCTGGTATGCAGCAGCTATTTGAATGACTCCCTGTCCCGGAATTAAAGTCTCTTCCTTCAGGAATAATTAATACATTTGCAAAGTTTCCCCAAATGATTCTGGAAGAAAATGTCCACAGAGGAGGATGTTCTGGAATAGCAATTGCTGAATAATTTATTCTTCAGTGAGTAGTTAATTTCCCTATATGGAGCAGCCCTAACGAGCTCCAAAATTTCAGCTTTGTTAGTTTAGGCATTTGGGGGAGGGGAAGAAACCACTAAGTTTTTGTGAATCTACTGAAGTGAGTTAAGCCATTTAAGTATCATAATATTTCTATAATACAAAAGAAGCTTGGCTGTGGTTTTCTTAGTGAAATTCAATTAAAAAAAAAAAAAGAGAGGTGGGTTTATTTAAAGTGGGAGACTGTAAAAGTCGTTAGGAGAGGGCAGGTCATCCTGGTGCTGCTCCTGGGGTCTGTGCCCAGCTCCTGAATGGGGGGTGAGGAGCAGAAATGGATAAACAGCATCATCTCAAACATTTTTTCCACTCTGAGTGAGGTGTTTCAACGCAGAGCCCTTTTCTGGACTTAAAAGTGAGCTTTGCAAGAGGAAGTCAACTGACCTTTGCAGCAAATCTGTTGCTGGGGCCGTTACCACAAATGCTATTGAAACACTTGGTAAATAACATTTTTGTTTAACAACACTGCCAATAACTTAGCAAGTCAGACTTTATCCTCCCTTAATATATATATATATGGGGACTATTCTTAGTGGAAAAAATGTCTTTTTTTTTTTTTTTTTAAGAATTTGGAGCAGATTTTCATACTGAATCTAGGCTGCTTCATTCCCTCAGAAGGCTTCTGAGGACCAGGAAAATTATAACTAATAACTTCCCTATAAATTGTAGAGCTGCTATATTAAGGTCTGGTGTCTCCGGGAGGATCGGGGTGGTGTCCTGCTTCCCTCCATCGCTGCCTGCTGCCCTCGTTTGATTCTGATCCTCACTAAGCTGGCTGCTGCTCCTGCCCCTTGCAAGAAGAAAAACGTGAGGATCAATGAGTAAGGAGGCTCTCAGGCTTCGATTGGCTTTGGATTTGTCCTGTTGGTGGCTTGAGTTTGGCTCTGTTTTGCAGGTGACCCATTCTGGAGGTAGCCTTAGGTAGCAAAATGAGCGTTGAACACATTCTATCTTAGTGTGTTTGGAGACAAAATCCAAAGCTGCTGCCTAACCTAAGGCTAAGACCTGGAAAAAGCTGCCAATGAAGGAAGGAGGCCTCGTCTCAGAAAAGCAGGTCAGCAAGGGGAGCAGATTAACAGAGTGAAAAGGATGTTCATGGCTCTGGGGCAACTTCTTCCCCCAGGGGTGAGCCCTTAAGCCAGGAGCAGCAGGTTAAGGGATCTGGCACGGGAAGCACTTCCCTTTTAGGGGTCAGGGTTCTGTTTTTGTGAGCTAAGAGTGACATGAATCCCCCCATAAAGGTGCCAAAGGGAAGAGAGCTTCTCCCCACGCTTCTAACAGCAGTGAAGATCAGTGATCCCATCATGGTGACAGTTGCATGGAGGGATAAGAGGCATTTCCTAATGAAAATCCTTTCATGTACTGGATGCCAGTTTCTCAGCTGTTGGAAATCTGGGTGGCTCCATTGAAGTCAGGAGATGACCCCAGCTCAGCCCCACGTGTGAGTTTTGGCATCTCCCATGGCTTTCCCTGATGTAGCTGGGGTAGTGACAGCCTGGGGCTGGGGCTGCTCTGTGGCAGCCTCCACTGCTGGGACATACAAGCCCAGAAACTCCAGCAAAAGTTAATTTCCTCCACAGAGGTCTTTTCTTTGATGCTTGAAAACAACCCTGCATGTGTTGAGAAGACACCTGAGCTATAAAATAAGGAACCGCATGGATCCTTGTTAGGACAGAGCTGCTCAGGAACACAGAGAGGAGAGGGATGCATTGGGGGTGGTCGCAGAAATGTTTTGCTTTTTGTTCTGGAGATGGTGTGTTCACCGCTTCTACCAGAGAATGTACTGCACATTCCCATCTTCCTCATTCCTTACAGATTTGAGAAAGCTCTTTATATTCAAGCTTCCCATGAGCTAGACTGTAGCAGTGAAGAGCAGAGACTTGACAGCATTATGCCACCAGTTATTACGTAGGCATCATGTTAGCAAAGATGCAGTGAACTCCTTTTCAGTCTTCTTAGGTTGGTTTGGTTTAGGTCTGAACTGCTAGCAGAGGAATTCAGCTTGCAGGACTGCACCTTTAAAAAGTCTGAGCTTTAAAACTGGTTGTGTTTTTTCCTTCTACTCCCAAGCCATGTGTCTTTGGAACAAGGGTTGTGTGTCTGGGGAGATTAAAAACCCATTTGCTGGCTGGCGGGGGAAGAATGGGGAAAGGCATAGCTGGAAGGGGTGGGTCTTGGCCTTGGGGCTGGCCACAAAGATTCCAAAAACCCAAGCCTTCAGGTTTGGATAGGCAACAAAGAGTATGCCAGGCTGGGGAGAAAATGAGGGATTGGTTTTGAATTTGGAGGGGGGAAATGTCACAGAAGAGGACCTGGTGTCTGCAGCACAGGCTTGGTCCAGCCACCCCTGAGCTGAATAGGGGGAGGAAAAAACCCCTCCATTTCAGGTTCCTAGATAAACAAACACCAGAAATCTCATAAGGGTAATAATGGAAATCACTGGGAAATTGAGTTAATACAAGGGCATCTGTGTAAGTGAATGCTCAGGACAGGGAAACGGCTTTGTCCTTTAACTCCAGTAATGCTGGAGCAGATGGGAAGCGCAGTGTGCTTCACGCATTAGCTGGCTCAGATAAAGAGCAAGGCAGAGGCTGGTCCTCTTGGCTGATTAGAGGTTAACAGGGATAGAAACCAGCGGATTGACTCTTCATTTGCAGGAGGTGTTGTGGGATCAGAGCAGATGGCAGAGAGAGCGTCCCTCCAGCTTACTCAGCTGCTCCAAGGAGCTTACAGCTCCCTCCAGCACAAACAGCCCCGCTTGCATCTCCTCTGTTTACAGCTGCAGCTCATGTTTCTTCCCTGGCCTACCTGGAGAGAGTATTTCTCCTAATCCTGCAGTAGTTGGTGTCTGAGGTGTGTGGGGTGCACGGTACACCCTCTCCAACCCAGCGCCATCCCTTTGTTGCAGGTCCTCTGGTGTCAGCTCTGCTACAGGCACGGCTCCTTCCTTAATTGTCTTTGTTAGCCCTGCGAAGCCAGAGGTGCTTTTCCAGGGTGCTGACATCCAGGAAAGAGCAGGAGCGTAGTGAGGACTGAGGAGAAGGGCTGCGAGGGAAAATCATAGACCAGAAGCAGCATGAGTGCATTCTGCTGGGGCAGCATCCTCCTGGACAGGCATTGCCTGCCTCCTTCATCCCCGCCAAGGTCTCGCTCAGTGGCAGCACCTTTGCCTCCTGGAACAAAAAGAAATCGCTATGGGGAGGAGGGAGGATGTGAACTCGTACCAGTGCTGCTCATTGACTCGCTGGAAGCTCGCATTGCCTATTTTGCAAGGGAGAAATGCAATTGATTCAGCCGTACCCTCTTTCTTTTTGTCTGGCAGTGCTCTGAAAAGGCACATTTTATCTGTGTGTGACAACACCTGCCTAGGGTGCCTCTCATTGAGCTGCTCTGAATCAAAAGAGCAACAAGAAAAGTGGGTTTAATTGCACACATCTTCAGCGAAGTCTTTCTTGCACTGGCAGCACAAAAGGCCAGCCCTGAGCTGGTTGAATGGAGCCCAGGAGGGCCAGGGCGCGCTGTACTCTCCGTTACTATCGGAGGCAGATGATTCACTTTGCTGGAGCATTGTCATGTGCAAATGAGTTCATGAGCCCATCTCCTTTCCAACTGCAAGGTCAGGGACTGAGCGGCTGTCAGCATCAGCCGGCTGGAGGAATTGATCTAGAAGCTGGAAAGCTTCGGGAGATTGTTCCCAACCTCCGCTTCTCGCCGCGTGAGCACAGACACCTTCCTCCCCCGGGTGTTGTCTGCATTACAAATATTGACCGATTTTCAGTTCATGTTTAGAAAGCTGCTGTTTCGAGGCACGGAAATGTGACCAAGAATGGCTTATAAATAACACTCGCTGCAGCAATTATTATTCATTGCTAGTTATGGCTTTCACACAGTGGAAAAACAAATGGTTTTTCCACTAGGAGCTGGAGCTACAGTCCGTTTAATCACTAAAGAGCTTGGAATCATTTTAGTTTAAAATACCTTTCCGCTGTGGTTTGGAAATGTGAAAACAACAACAAAAAAATTAGATATTTAGGTCACGTTAACCCAGTGTATATGACATGCACTGTGCATTTCACTTTACCTCGGCTACATCTGCTGAACCCCATAAATTTCTGTGTGTCTCGTTTGGTTTTGCAGAGCTCCTGCCTGCCTGAGGGATTGCTGCCCAAACACAGATTTGAAATGGGGCAGTCTAGGTGACCCTGCTCTGGCAGGGGGGCTGGACTAGATGATCTTCTAGATCCCTTCCAACCCCTAACATTCTGTGATTCTGTCTGGTGAGAGGTGGAGTGCTGGGAACTGAGCACAGGAGCAGTGAGAAGCCAACCCATCGTCTGCCACAGCTGTCTCTCCCTGGTCGGGCTGCAGCTGGTGCCTTCAGGATGCCCTGTGGATGGACTTTGCATCATGTTGCTCCTAACAGAGGCTGTCCAAAATATCAGCCTCAGTTACTAGGAGGCCATATGAGGCTTAGACAGCCAGTTGTGTTAAATTCTTTATGGACCGTGTCCAGCTGCATCCCACCAGCAGTTCTTGCTCAGGGAGGTGGATGCTGTTGCCCCTTCCCCTCTGCAGAGCCATTCCTTGATGCAGAGGAGCCTCAGTGACGTCAAGAAATTCTCCCCGTGTGGCTGCTCCCCATCCTTTCGTGCCTCAGATGGTCTCTGCTGATCCAGGGTTGGGTCCTAGGCCAGGGTTAGGGCCTAGAGCTGGCTGCTGTGGCATGAAGGTTCCTAGGACTCTGGGAAAGGCAGAGGATTCCTGTGCCTGGGAAGAATGAGCTAATTTTTCCAAGTGGCACAACTTTATGAATGACAACTGTGAGTTCTGCCGGGGCTGCTGTGTGAAATCTGGGGGATGGCTGTGAGCAGCAACTGCCAGAGGGAGCAGAGCTGAGCTCTCAAGTTCCAGCTAGTGTTGTCGCTGCAGGGTCCTCCTCTTCCTCCTTCTTCTCCTCCTCACGGGTGTGGGAGGCCTCTTGCTGACACAGTTACGAGGAGAGAAGAGGTAACGCCTGGGTTTTGCTTGTTTCTGGGGTTTTATTTTCCATCTCTGGTTTGCCTGTCTCCAAACTGCAAGTTATTTCAATGTAATCCGCGTAAACAGTGGGTTTATCTTCAGTGATTTGCTGGAGCACCCAAGATTAGACTGGCCTGGTGATGTGTTGGAGCAGCAGGACAGGCTAGTAGTTCCTCTCGATAGGTGGCCTGTGGACATCTGGGTTAAAAATGCCCTGCTCAAAGATGCTCTTGCAGAACGGGAAGAGTTTGTTGAGTAGGTTTAGAGAGAAAAGAATTCTCCATCTTGGTTAAAGATACTTCTGTTGAGGCCTTAATGGTCTTGTCCCAATATCAAAGTCTCCTGCAGTGGAGCTCCTGCAACAGGCTTGACCCTTTGTAGCTGTTTCAGAGCCAAAGGTGTTTTGTGGACCCATGTTCCTCACAACCTTCAGGGTTTATCAGCTCCAAGAAGGAAAGTGATGCCCAGGTGATGAGTTTGGAAGTGCCACTGGATTTGTAGCTCACAAGCTCCCATAAGACATTTTGAGGGTGTGTTTTAAGAGCACTAGTGCAAGGTCCTGGCACTGGAGTCCTGTCCGTTTGATGGGTAAGTGGGATTTGGAAGAAGATGTGCTCATTGTGTCCTGTGTGCCTGTGTACACTTGTGGCACCATTCTGTGCTCTTTCTGGGATGGGTATGATAATTCAGCTCCATTGCAACCTGGGACATCCACTGGGAAGCATGTCAGAAAAGTAAGGGTGGCTTTTGTGGGGCAGGGAGGAGGTGATGTTGTTCTTGGGATAAAGCTGCACTCTGATAGCATGCAGGGAGCCTGTACTTAGAAAAAAATGGGATTTAATTATTTCTTTTCCATTATTTTCAAGCCCTGGCACTGTCACTTTGCTGGCAGCAAATCAAACACCACATTAGTGTATGTTAAGGAACAGAAGATGAAGTTCTAGATAAGCACTTGGCTGTAGGAACATCTCAGATTGAAACATGGGGGGAGGCACATGGAGGAGAGTTTGTTTTTGCTCTCAGTGCTGTCCAGACCACCCCATGTCTGCCAAGGCCATGTTTCTCTCTGCTGAAGTGCCTGTGTCACCTGCCCTATGGCTGTGGCATGAACAGGGTGCAGTGACACCTGTTCCTCTCCAGGGTGACCTGTAACCTCTTGGTGACTGGCATGGTGGTTTTGTTTGGTCCAGGAGCAAGTACTTTGATGGGTGATGGGGTAACCACACCATAACCTGCCTTTTAACCACAACTTGTCTCTGGTGCAGCGATACCCATCGCTGCTGAGCTGGTGTGCTCAGCACCCATGGGTGCTGTGGTGCAGAGCTGGCTGCAGAGCAGGGTGCAGCACAGTAACTGCTGGCTGCCCTCCCTGTAATGTAAATATTCCCAAATAATGCTTCAGCCGCTGCCAGCTCCTCTCTGCCCACCCCACCCCCCTGCCCCCATGTTTCATTTCTGACTAAGCAGTTGATAAACGTTTTGTATAGAGTTCCTAGTTCATCTTGAACAGACCTGCTGCCACCCTGGCTAAAATCTAAACCACCAGTTGAATTAGGGCTCGAGTGCCAGGTGAACTTGTCAGTTGTCGGTGCACTGAACCGTCCCTGCAGACCCTGGCTAGGGCTTGCAAGGACCAACTCTTCCATCAGATTGGGGAGCACAGCTTTTAGGGTGTCTGAGAACAACCCGGGAAGTATCCAGACAGATGTCCTCTCTTGTGGGGCTGGATTCAGACCACAGTTGATGTATTTTCAGACTTAGTCCTGTCCAAAACAAGTCACTTGGTTCTATGGGTTCCTCCAGCTTTACACCAGTTATCCCCAAGGGGGGGTCTAGCCCATGATCCTGCTAAAATAAGCATTTCAAGGCAGTGTTTATGGCTAGAGATTTGTCTTGGAGGGTTTGATGCACATGTGCGTGTGTGCCTACGGCTGGATGTACACATGGATCCATACGTTCTTGCTCGGGAACGTGGTTTCCAGTCCTTTTAACTTGTTTGAAAAAGTAAACTAGAGAGAAACTGGCAGTGAGTCGGAGCTGCCTGCCAAGCATTGCAGACTAGAGAAGTGGTAAAACATAAACACTTTGGAGTTTATCCTCAGGATTTATATAGTTTGGCTGCTGGAGGTGGACTCTTGTGGAGCAGGGGACTCGCCAGCCCCTGGCTCCCGGCACCTCCGCTTCCCCTGCCGGCAGTGTGCGAGCGAGAGGGTAGCATGGGGCTGTTTGGTCCTTCCCTCCCGTGCTGCCAGCCCACAGGGGGGTGGGTTTTGGGCGATGGCAGCAGAACAGGTCTGCTTTCCCCCTCCCCTGTGCTAAAATAAAAGCAGACCTCCTTGATGCTTAATCAGATTTGAATGTGTTTTTTGGCGTGGCTTGAAAGAGACTGGCAGTGAATAGCTGGTTTTGATGCCATTTATTAAAAACCTCTGGTAGAATTTGTCTCGGGAAGCCTTTGTGAGAGCTGGCAAACGCACAAGGGTTTGATGCAGTTAATGTATTTTAATCTTCACCCCCCCACACACACTCTTTCTCCTTTCCGTCGCTAATTGTAGGGCTCTCAGCTGTCTGCTGCCTTCTCCGGGGGGACGGGAGGCTCCGCAGGGACCTCTGTGCAAACACAGGCTTAATAAGGTTGCAGTGGCACAGAGAAAAGTGAGCATCCTCTTCAGGGAGCAGGGCTGGGATGGGCGGAGTGGGCCACTGGATCCCGGGTACCGTGCCAGGCTCTGATGTGGGGACAGTGCGTGGCCCCAGCCATGTAAATTAACCTCCTGGTGCAGCATCATTGTCCTTTGGAGGAGCAAGGCGGATGAATGGGGGGAAAGAATATGCCTCTTTTCCAGGTGGCTGGGCAAGTGCAAAGTGTTGGTGTCAGATCTCCTTGGCAGTATTGGGAAGGGCTTCCTGATTGAGGTTGAGGGGTACCCAGTCTCTACTCGCTGACCATTCCTTGCTTGCTTGGTGCACTCCACCTTCCTTGGACCTGGAGGATCTTCTGAGCCTGTGTCACACCCCTCACCCACATTTGGCACTTGTGGGGACTGTTTTTTCACAGTTTATGCCCAAAGGTGCTGCAGCCCTTCGCTATGCGGTGGGGGCTGTTAGGAGCACCATAACTTTTGTGTGAGCAGCTTGGGCTGTTCCTGGAGCCCAACACCTGGATCCTGCTGACAAGTGGCAGCAGCATCTTTGAGAAAGCTCAAGAGCTCACAGGGGAGCAGCAAATATTGTGGAGCTCAAGGAACAAATAGTTTCCCCTCAGCCTGGGGTTTGGGCTGTGCATTGTTCCCATCCCTGATTCTTGTTCCCGTTGCGTGGAACTCCAGAGCTGTGGCCATGACCTGGAATGTCCTACCTGGTCTTGGGACAGAAGTTAGAGTTGTGTTGCATTTAATCTATGAGTTTTTCTGCCTGCCTCATCAAAGACAAGAAAACCCAGCCTTTCTCTGCCAGCCTCACGTGAGTTGCAAATGCAGTGAGAGGGAGGTGTGGATGAAGATGACTCCCAGGAGAGCAGCAGTCTCAGAGACTCTTAAACAAATGGGAACTGAGCAGCTTTGCTCTTCCCCTGAGGCTCTGGCTGTTAACTAAACGCACCGAGGAGTCTGGCTGCGCATGTGCGTTGGTGCAGAGGTGTCTTTGTCCATGGGCTGGGTGTTGCTGGGTGTGAGCCACCAGGATGGCATGTGTTGGGTGCTCTGCACCCTGACGCTACAACGCACAACCAGCCTCGACTGGCCTAGTCCTCCTTCCAGAGTGGTCGTGGTCAGAGGGAAGCTAATGGGGCCTTTCCCTTTTCTCCTCTCCCTCTCCAGGGTTCCACCTCAGCGGAACGGTAACAGAGCCAGCGACTGCGACGGAACCAGAGATGACCTACAAGGTGGCCATCAGCTTCGACCGCTGCAAGATCACCTCGGTGACGTGTGGCTGTGGGAACAAGGACATTTTTTACTGTGCCCATGTCGTGGCGCTTTCTCTGTACAGGATCCGCAAGCCGGACCAGGTCAAACTCCGTCTTCCCATCTCAGAGACCCTTTTCCAGATGAACAGGGACCAGCTCCAGAAGTTTGTTCAGTATTTGATCACAGCACACCACACCGAGGTGCTGCCCACAGCCCAGAAGTTGGCTGATGAGATCCTGTCATCCAATTCAGAGATCAACCAAGTGCACGGTAATTCCTCCTCCTCCTGCCTGGGTGGCACCAATTCACTCTGTCGGGGCTGGGGTGATGGGTTCACAATGATGGTTGGTGACCATCACTTTGCAGAGTTTGCCTGTTGCTGTACAGAGGTGGCAGTGCCAGACTGATGCTAATGCAGCATTGGGACTACATTGGTGTTGGCCACATGTCCCCATTGTGCCCTCTGTTCTTCTGTGTGTTTTTCTGTTAAACATGGGCTTCAACAGGCAAGGAAAGGCAGAGCGGACAGGCTGGTGGGGCACAAGGCACAACTTGGAATAGGATGGAGAAGCCAAGGGTGGAGGAATCACAGAATGTTAGGGGTTGGAAGGGACTTAGGAAATCATCTAGTCCAAACCCCCTGCCAGAGCAGGATCACCTAGACCAAGTCACACAGGAACAGTTCCAGGCGGGTCTTGAGTGTCTCCAGAGAAGGGGACTCCACAACCTCCCTGGGCAGCCTGTTCCAGAGCTCTGTCACCCTCACTGTGAAAAAGTTCTTCCTTGTGTTTACCCTAAACCTCTTGTGCT
>JANHGL010025889.1:0-10395 GCA_024611195.1 Ceyx melanurus
TTTTTCATTCTCTTCCCATTTCTTTTATTTCAGAAATTTTTGTTTTAGTAGTCTGAAATAGATTTTGAACTTTAGTTCTGTAATTATAGTTCTGTTACATTATGGAGTAGTGTCCCTCAAGATAAATTACAGTTGTGGCATTGTTAATGTCATTTAAGCAGGCTATAAAAAAAACCCCAAAACTCAAAAGACATCAAGTCAACAGATGTTCTTTAGCAAAGAAAAGGTTTTTTCCACCTGAGTACATTTTCTTTTTGCTGATTTGAAGATGCCTAGTATCATGACAAAAAGCAAGACTGAAACTTGGATTAAAGTTATTAATGAGTAGCAGTGCATTAAAGATAACTTTTTTTTTCCCCAGGTTATGATAAAAAATAAATGTTAATCAGATTCATATTACAATACAGGATATACAGCTATAAATAACTAGTTACTTGAGACCAGAACATGTGTAGCAAAGAAAAGAGTATATGGTAAATTATATGTCACTTTTTCACATTTCCAGTGTTTGGATGCCTTCATTAGGTTTCATTTTAATCTGTGCAAAAGATAACCATTGTAAAGTGATACCTGTAAGATGCTTCCGAAACAGCAATTTAGCATTGGAAGGGTCAATGAATTAGGGGCACCTTTTTCTCATTGTTACTCTGTTAACTTGCATTTCACTTTTTCTACACATCACATCTTTTCTTCAACTGTCTCAAATGTTTGTCTTACAATAATAATGTATATACTGGTACATTTAAAAAAAAATGTAATTAAAGGTTTGTGTTGAGACTTACTGCTGAGGAGCTTTATAAGACTATATTCTTTACCTGAATTAAATAACCAAGATAATTTTATTCCACAAAGAAGCACACAGTGTACAAAAATTATTAAACACTTTATTTTTCTTATTATCTTATGACCTTTAAATACGCATTTAAATAAAAATAGCGTGTAAAATATCTCCTAATTGCAAAACACCTTGAAGTTGCGTAAAGCCGAACAATTTATTTTAGTGGACCCAGGAAGCAATCAGGCAGGGATGCCTCTCAACTAGACTAGCTGCTCATCCAACCTGGCCTTGAGTGCCTCCAGGGATGGGCATCCACAACCCCTCTGGGCACTCTATTCCAGAGTCTCACCACCCTCATACTGAATAACTTTTTCCTAAGATCCAATCTAAATCAATTTTCCCTCAGTTTAAAACCATTTCCCCTCATCCCGTCTCTGGACATTCTTGTGAATAGTCCCTGTCCATCTTTCTGTAGGATCCCTTCAGCTATTGGAAGACAGTTATAAGGTCCCCTTGGAGTCTTCTTCAGGCTGAAAAACTCAGCCTATCCTCATAGCAGAGGTGCTCCAGCCTCTGCGTCATCTTTGTGGCCCTCCTCTGAACTCATACCAACAGATTTATGCTCTTCTTTGGTGGAGACACCAGAACTGGATGCAGTATTAAAGGGAGGGTCTCATAAGAGCTGAGTAAAGGGGGAGAATCACCTCTCTTGATTGCTGGCCACATTCTTCTTCATGAATCCTAGGATACGGTTGGCCTTCTGAACCACATGTGTTCCCTGACGGCTTATCTTGAGTTTCTTGTCCAGCAGCATGCCTAAGGCCTTCTCTTTGAGGCTACTTCCAATACGCTGTGTACACAAACTGTAATTGTGCCTGAGATTGGCCTAGCCCAGATGCAGGACCTTTCACTTTGACTTGTTGAACCTTGTGCAGTTTGCATTGGCCCATTTCTCAAGCCTGTCAAGGTCTCTCTGGATGACATCCCTTCCCTCAAATGAGTCCACCACACCACACAACTTGGCATCATCAGTGAACTTTCTGAGGGTAGACTCAATGCCATTGTCCATTGAACAGCACTGGACCCAAACTGAATCCCTGCGGAGCTCCACTTGTCACTGGTCTCCACCTGGACATCAAGACATTGATCACAACTCTTTGAGTGCAAACTTCTAGCCAGTTCCTTATCCACTGGGTGGTCCATCCATCAACTCCATGTCTCTCCAAGGTTAATAACAGCAGAAAATTACTGGTTAGTCTGACAGCAGAGCTTCCATTACTTCCCTTTAACTTTTAACATTTTCCGTCTAGTTGAGATATAGAATAAACAAGTTTGAGAAATCAGAATAAATGTGGCATGGTATGATCCCTCCTCATTATCTGAAACCATAGAGGGCAGACAGGACATGAATCAGGTTAATGGACTGAATGGCATATCCTGAAGGAAAATAGGTATAAAATAGGTATAAATTAGAATGGGAGCTATACTTTTGTATAGTAACAATTAGCAGAAAATGCATGTCCAAACTCTGAGCACTGTAGATCATAAATGCTTTTATTGTGAAAGTAATATCTGAAAGAACTTGCAATTTCATTAATAGTATATTTTAACACTGAATTCTGTTGTCTTGACATTTCCTAATGAATGCAATAAAGGATTTTAGTATTGTAGAGTTCAGAACGGAAGTAGTTTCCTTCAAAATCAGAATAGGAGTAACTATGTTCTTTAAAATTGAGGCCAGAGGATGCTGTAGTACTGGCAATTTTGAACAATAGTCTAGTGGTTGGAGATATCACCTAGAATTGAAAAATGTAATTTAAGGTCTAAAGAGGTTCATATTAATGACTATCACTTCTCAAAACATTATTCTCCTGGCCTATCAATGCCTCAAACATGAAGTACAGAATGGTGTCAATTCTGCCTGATGCTCACTTTGATTTATTTTTTGTTAGGTGGTTAGCTTTTGTAATGAAAATCTGAAAATTATTACCATCATGATTCCAAGCCTGCCACTATCTGCTGGATAGTATAAGGAAACAAGTTTTATTTATGAAAAAATTACTATATCCAAGAATGCATCTGGATTTTTATGTCATCTTTGATACCAAGGTATTTCAGAGCTATATTTTCATATACATAGCTGAGGGTGATTTGGGTTGGTATTGTTCTTGTCAAACATCAATTAATCCTTCCACCACTGTTTTTCTTTAAATATGGTAATTCAGGTTAATTATGCTTTAATTTTGTGAATGCTTATGTTAGGAGTAAGTGTATGTCAAAATGCCATGAAATATCTTCTCCATTCTTCATTATCACTCTTGCAGGTGGAGGTGATCCAGAATTGCAAAGCATTAAAATTTCACTCCTTTTTTGCTCCTTGTATGCTGTTTTCCAACCATGGGTAGCAGCAACGTATTGTGCTATTGAAATCCTCAGAGATGCTGAAAAATTCATCCTTTGATTGCTCAGTTCCTTGGTTAGGCAGTATAAAAAGGTATGTATTTAGGATATTTGAATACTTTAAAACCTCTAGGTACAGTATATGAAGGCTACTTGAAGGATAAAAGTAACAAGTAAAATGATTTTGAATGGGTGATAGGCAAAGCTATTAGGAAATAATTAGGAAACGGAATAACTAACTGTTAGAGCGTCTTTTTATCTCTGCTTTGGTATTTGCACATGATTTATTATTTGTGTTAATTAGCAGGTCAAATATCTTCGTAAAATAGAGGTGTCGCTGTCCAGGATAATACCTTTCACCGGATTCTGTCCCCATATTACCACAAAACACTTCAAGCCCATTGGTAATTACTTACTTCTTTCTGATATACAGTATTAATGTAAGCTCTTCTTATGAAAAGCTTTAAAAAGCATCCTTTTTTGAAAATAGATCATAAATAAGTAAGATGGGATTGAAAGAATAGCTTATCCTTGCTGATCCGATAAAGATGCTGAAATATGTGAGAGCAGAGCTGACTGAAAACACTATTTGTTATAAAACACGAACTAATTTGTTCCGTGCATCTTTGCCCTGCTGTCCTGAGTAATGTCTTTTTTGCCTTTTCCTCATCACTCTTAGAGGTTCCTTGGCACACATATTTGCAAGATCTGCTCAAAATTATGATTTGTCATTGGTACTAATTTTCCTCAAGTTATTTTCTTGAAAGATAGGTGTTTTTCTGCTTTTCGAACTTCTGAAAAGCTGCCCTTGTGTCAGCACAGAGCCCACTTTTCTCCAGTATCCTGGAGAGCCTTGTTCTCAACTGTTCTTTCTCATGCTGTTTCTTCTGTCTGGTACAACACAAATCCATATATAAAAGAGCATGCAGCTTCTGTTTCTTTGATCAGCAAACACAGCTGTGCACTTAAATGCATTTTTGCCATATGCCAACACCTGATTCTTTATATTTTAAATGCTACTTTTTCCACTAGTAGAGCATCTTTTAAATAGAAGCATCCTGTGGTTATGTCTTCATGTTTTTTTCAGCTGTCAAGGGTACTGTATAAAAATTTAAAAATTCTGTAACTACAAAATATTGTTCAGTATTGGAAATATTTCCTCACCCCCAGTTTGTGGGATGATTACCGTTTTGTAGCAGTCCATTAAAAAAAGCAACAACAGTCTTCTGATTTTAAAAATCCGAATAAATTACATGTGGGTGATCTGATAAGTTTTGACCTCATTATACCCAACTTTTAAATATGTTGAAAAATTACTTCCATTTATATATTTAAAATGGTGAGGAAAATACCTGTCTTTTTAATACAATGTCATTTCTCATGTAATTTGACAGAATATGCATATGCATGTGTATGGCACAGCAGAGGTTATACTTGGAATATTTCACCTAATTACTTGCCTGACTGAGAGTTTTCTTTCATCTTTCATCAAGTTTTCTAGGTGGATGATAACACATTGTTTAAAATGGAAAGCAGTAAATGTATGCTGTGTTTAGAAACAAGTGTCTTAAAAACAAGGACAATTTTCCCCCTCTTCTCTCCTTATGCAAAACAGTTTCAAAAGGAGAAGAAATTATTCTAGGCTATTACTTTTTAACCTGTACTGCTTATCTAAATGTGGTAGAATTGAGATAAGATTGCAATAGATCATAAATACTCTAGACTTGTTACACTAAGTTAATATATTGCTTTTTATATACTGTTTTTTACTAAAAAGTAAAGTTTAGGTGTCTTCCATTGCATATATCATTAAAGCATGAATCACTCCATTTCTTTTACATAGGAGAAAAAAAAGTAGTTACAAAAGTCCTTTAGTCCCCACAAATCTATATAACTTTATTTTCTTTCCAAAACAGCCTAATATGTTTTAAACGAACCTGCCACCTGTTTCAAGTTTATTCACTAATGGATGATCCTTTCTTCTCTTGTCTTCTTACCAGATTAAATAACATCCCATGTGCTTATTTTCAAAGCAGTCTGGATTTTGTACCCTTAATACTTTACAGGATTTTGAGAATGCACGTTAATTTTCCTTACTCTTTGTGCAACATACAATGCATTTACTGTTTTTTGAGAACTAAAAGATATAAACAATTTTGAAGCTTTTTTAAATTATCACTCAGTCTTACAGCCTGTTGGTTTATGACTGATAGAAAGCATATAACTATAATTTGATTATTAATTCCTACATTTTTGTTTAATTTAAAATATTTTTTAGCCTTTGTTTTAGATTTGGGCTCTATTGCCCAGTGGTTATGGATGCATGCATGCACACGAAGATAAAGCAAAAATAACATTTTCTATTAGCGACTGTTTATTTGAAATTTACTCTGTTTTAAATTGTCTGCTTTATACAGACTTCATGGAGGAGTTAAGGAAATCTTGAACATTTCTCAAGCTGTGTTGACAAAATATAATTAACTACCGAAAGTTCAAGCACTGTGAATCATTTGGAATATTATGTGTTTTGTTTTTTTTTATTTAATTTTATTTTTTTTTTAACGTGAGATAGTTAGATTCTAAACTGAAAAATGCCACTGTATACTTTTTTTACTTGAATGTTGTTGTAACACTTCTCATCTCAGTTTTAAATTTATGTGCTGAAATTCTAGTCAGTGGATATTCTGCTAATGATTTTGATGAAACCACAAACAAACCTCTTTTCTTCTGGACCAGTACTCAGTCCCTTCTCAGGTCCCCAAAGCTACAAAATAACCCAGTGTTAATTACTTTTTACATTCTTTTGCACAATGTCAGCATTAATCCAGTTGCTAAACATGCAACTGTATAAAGAGCTTTATAACTAAGAATTAGTCGAAAAGCATTTCTCCACTGATATGCATTATTTTAAGCAAAATTTATTGAATCATAGAATTGTCAGGATTGGAAGGGATCTTAAAGATCATGTAGTTCCAACCCCCCTGCCAAGGGCAGGGACTTCTCCCACTCGGTCAGTCTGCTCAGAGCCCCATCCAGCTTGGTCTTAAAAACTTACAGGGATGGGACTTCCCCCTCCTCTCTAGGCAACCTGTTACAGCATTTCACAACCTTTATGGTGAAGAAATTCTTCTTAATGTATAATCTGAATCGACCCATCTCTAGTTTTAATATATTCTTTCTAGTCCTGTCACTTCCCGACATCCTAAAAAGTCCCTCAACTAGCTTTCTTGTAGGCCCCCTTAAGAGACTGAAAGGCCACAATAAGGTGTCCCAAGAGTCTTCTCTTCTCCAGACAGAACAACTCCAACTGTCACATCTGTCCTCATAGGAGAGGTGCTCCAGTCTTCTGATCATCCTTGTGGCCTTTCTCTGGACACATTCCAGCACATCTATATCTTTCCTGTAATAGGGGCTCCAGTACTGGATGCAGTACTCCAGGTTGGGTCTCACTAGAGTGGAGGGGGAGAATCACCTCCTTGACCTGCTGGCCATGCTTCTTTTGATGCAGCCCAGGATACAATTGGCTTTCTGGCCTGCAAGAGCGCACTGATGGCTCATAAGCTTTTCATCCACCAGTACCCCCAAGTTCCTTTTCTTCACGGATGCTCTCAAGCCAGTCACTTCCCAACCTGTATCAGTACTTGTCATTGCCTTGACCCACATTAAGGACGTTGCACTTGGCCTTGTTGAACTTCATAAGGTTGGCATGGGCCCACCTCCCCAGCCTGTTGAGGTCCGTCTAGATGACATCCCTTCAATGCCAGCCACCCCATGCAGCTTGGTATTGGCAGCAAACTTGCTGAAACACTGTCCATGTTGCTGGTGAAGTTAAACAAGAGTGGTCTCAGTACTGTTCCTTGAGGGACTACACTTGTCACTGGTCTCCACTTGGATACGGACCCACTGACAACCATTCTTTCGGCTATCAAGTCAGTTCTTTACCCACTGAATTACCATCCATTGAACGCATATTTCACCAGCTTGGAGACCAGAATGTCATGTGGGACAGTGCCAGAGGCTTTGCTCAGGTCCAGGTAAATTATGTCAGTTACTCTTACCTCATCTATTGATGTTGTGACCTTCTCATAGAAGGCCACCAGGTTAGTAAGGCATGATTTACCCTTGGTGAAGCTATGTTGATTGTAGCCAATCACCTGATCCTTATTCTTCTGCCTCAGTAGTACCTCCAAGAGGATCTGCTCCATGATCTTACCAGACACAGAGGTAAGACTGACAGGCCTATAGTTTCCAGGTTCATCTGCCTTTCTCTTTTTTAATATGGTGGGGTTATATTTCCCTTTTACCAGACAGTGGGGACTGGACTGCCATGATTGTTGGAATACATTAGAAAGTGGTTTATCATCTACCAGTTCCCTCAGCACCTTTGGGTGGATCCTGTTGGTCCCATGGACTGGTGAACTTTCATGTTCATCAGATGGTCATAAACCTGATCTTCACTTAAAATGGGCAGCTCTTTCATCCAACCCCTGCCATTATCTTCTATGACTCTGGGAGTGTGGCTGGAGGCCTTGCCAGTGAACACTGAGTACAAGAATTTGTGGAGAACCTTGGCCTTCTCAGTATCACCAGAATAATCTTGAACAGTCAGTAAGAGCAGTAGCTTAGTGCTGAAGATGTGAAATTGTCTTAAACTCCTTCACGAATGAAATATGTCACAGAATTGTTATGGTTGGAAAAACCTCTAATATCACTGTGTCCAACTGTTAACAAAACACAACAAAACAAAATCCCTCATCATCCCACTAGAGCATGTCCTGAAGTGCCTTACTGACACATTCTTTGAATATATCCAGGGATAGTGATTCCACTACCTCCCTGGGCATCCTGTTCCTGTGCCTAACTACTCTTTCAGTAAATAAATTCTTCCTCATATCTAATCTAAACATCCTCCAGTGAAACTTGAGGCTACTTTTTCTATTCATGTCATTATTTATTTGAGAGACGAAGATACTACCACCAAGTAGTGTTGCCTGGGGTTGTTGTGACTGAAATGTGACCCTGCACTTGGTCTTGTTACAGCTCATACAGTTGGCCTCATCCCATTGATCCAACCTGCCCAGATACCTCTGCAGAGCCTTCCTACCCTCAAGCAGATCAACTATCACAGCCAATTTGGTGTCATCTGAAAACTTGCAGGGGGTACACTTGATCCCCTCATCTAGATCATTGCTAAAGATACTAAAGATATTGACAAGACCAGCCCCAAAACTGAGCCCCAGGGGACACCACTGGTGACCAGCCAATAATTGGATTCAACTCAGTTCACAACAGCTCTCTGGGCCTGGCCAGCTAGCCAGTTTTTAACCCAGTGAAGAGTATACCACTCTATGCCATGAGCCACCAGCTTCTCTAGCAGAACGCTGAGATATTGAGACTGTGTCAAAGGCTTTACTAAAGTCCAGGTAGACAACACCCACAGCCTTTTTGTCATCCACTAGGCAGGTCACCCAGTCAGGCAATGAGATCAGGTTCATTAAGCAGGACCTGCCTTTCCTGAACTCATGCTGTCTGGGCCTGATGCCCTGGCTGTGCTGCACTTGACATATGAGCTCATTCGAGATTAATTTCTCCATAATGTTCCTGGGTACTGAGGTTAGGCTGATAAGCCTGTAATTCCCCAGATGCTCCTTCCAGCCCTTCTTGTAAATGGGTATCACATAAGCAATGACATTGGCCAATATGTTTCATAGTTGATTTAATGGAGCTTAATATGCAAATACATTTATTAATTTAACACAACTAAACATAGTTTAGAATAAAATCACAACTCTGTAGATGTTGCTAATGAATTTGCTAATGATTTCTGCAAGGTCAGAATATAATTCAAGATTGAAATTACAAGTGAATTACAAATAATCATTTGACAGCATAAATATACAGTTTAAAAACTTGCTCAACAAAGATTAAGGGAAGTTTATAGATGTAAATTCTTTAGAAGTTCAAAAGTAAGAAATCAGTTTACAAAAGATGCTGAAATATCTAAAATATTTTCTGTTTGAGAAACACTGTTAATATCTGCACATTTTATTCCTGCATGAATCACATATAATCACAAACTTTCTTCTCTAAAGAGTAGAAAATTGAAAGAGGCATCTTGTGATTCATATCAGAAGGAAAAAGAAAACAGCACTGTTCTTCATTGGAGGAGTAGTGGCATAGTGTCATGGAGTTTCTTGTCATTCTCATTCATTCATGGTTTGCTTATCCAAAGATAAATTATGCAAGATTTAGAAATTATGTATGCCCTGAAGAAAGAATATAGAATAATTGTCAGTAAAGTTCAAATTCTTATTTTAGACTCCTTAAAAGAATGTTTTCAAACTAAAGGAGTTAAGATGGATGTTTTGACCCAGCTGATCAGTTTAAATAGTTTTCAGGTATCATTCAAGTTTCTCAAGCTTTAAGGTTGTCATACATAGAATTGCACTAGATCCTGGTTTGGTGATTTACAGGAAAGTAATTGAGAAGCATGTCCAAAAACTTAATTGATGTGATCTAATAACCTTTAAAGAGGATTTGTGGAAGTCAAGAATTACTGTTGTACCATTTTTATTATTTTGGTATTCCAGTGGGAATGACTCATTATTTCAATGGTAAAAAATGTTCACAACAGAATTATACTTACTTTCAATTAATGTTGCAATGCATCCCAATGTAGACAGAAAAAGTATTTTAAAATGCTGTAACTATGCTAGTGAGGTATCATTATATATATCTTTTGGATGAGAATTTGGATATTTTTTGTGGTTGAATTTTGATTCCTTTAGTGTTGTCTTTATCCTGCCTCAAACAAACACATTTCTCAGGGGTTTAAACTTTTTTTTTTTCCTCTGTTTTTCAAATACAAATACTCCAAATCAATTAATTTCCTGACCACTTCTATAATCCAAACTGAACCACCATATTTTAATCACCAAAAATATAATAGGAGGAGCTGTCAGTGCAGCAGCTTCTATACTAAGTTTGAAACATGCAAAGACTTCTTCACCACCCCAGCAAGTTAATTTGGATAACTCTATGACACAACTAGTACTGGTACAGGACAGAGAAGTTAGCCAAATAAGACTGTCATATCAGTTGAAAAGTGAGGTTGAAAGAAATCTGTGCCAAAACTAAACATAAAAAATGTTTCATAGATATTAGGGGTTGGAAGGGACCTAGAAGATCATCTAGTCCAACCCCCCCTGCTCGAGCAG
>JANHGL010025890.1:0-10742 GCA_024611195.1 Ceyx melanurus
TGCTGTGTCAGCCACTCCTCCCAGTTTGGTGTCATCAGCAAACTTGCTGAGGGTCACTCTGTCCCCTCATCCAGGTCTGAATCCAGCATAATGCAATTATTAACAGACAAAAAACAACCTAAAATTCTGGAGTGAGATTGAAGAATGGGGTTAGTCAGAAATATTCTGTTAAGACATTAATTTTCTGATCCCTGAAACCTTTTGTTGAAATCAATTTTTTCCCCATTTCCTTCTTCCCTCTCATGCCAAAAGAGAATTTCTAAGATTCAAAATAGAGTTTTGGGCACAAACATAAAATAAAAAAGAACAACAGGGAAAAGGGCAAGTGCTCTCTAATTGGCATTTATTTAAAAAGATACATAGGTTTAGTACCTGAATCATGCAGAGGAGAAACCCATTTTGATTTTCCCCCTTTCATACAAGTGCTCTGATCCTTCCATCTCTCTCCTTCCCTCCTGTCTTTTTTTTCTATGTCTTTCTCCCCTCCTCCATCTGTCTTTTTTCCTTAACTATGAGAATTTTCTGATGGGTTGTTTCACTCACTCATTAGAAAGGAAATTAATGTAAAAACAATTACTTTTTTTCTATCAAGAAGAATTCTTGCTTTCTCACCAGCCCTTGGAAATTCTAATTCCCAGTTCTGTTGTAGAACTTCATTATGACCTTTTATTAATCTCCCTCCACCCCTCTTTTGCACTGCATGTAAGAAGAGGAGGAAAGTTCTTCTGTCATGCTTCTACATGTCGATCTGAGTTTTTAGGGCCAAGGGCTGGCACTGACTATGGACCTGTGCAATGTCTAACACAGACTGTTTTCAGTTACCAGCCGTACAGCAATCACTCTCAATACCTACTGGTAAATACAGAAGTACTTACAGGCTTTTGAAACACTAAACAAAGTAGTCTCCAATTAACAATCTTGTGTATTACAGCAGTTGGATGCTGGGTGGTAAAATGCAGTTCAAATCCCTCAAAACTACTGGCAGATGTAAACCAGTCTAAGTGTAATAACCCAAGTGCTCTTAACTGCCTCTCATCATACTTAACACTCCCCTTGGCACTAGCATATGATACCCTTGAGGAAATGAAACCAACCTGAAACAAACACCAAGACTTAAAAAAACCCAAAATACAAAGCTGATTCTCAATCAGATTGTGAGTCTGATGTGTGCTGATTGATAATGGTTTGAGTTGTAATGGCGTGATTTATAGGAGATTAATATACAGATCATTTCTACTGTTTGCTAATAGCATGCATTCAGAATCTGCATCTTCACCTTCCTAATCAACTGTTTCATGCTATGCTGCAAACTGATTGGCAGAGATGTTACCTCATCCACTGTTCTTCCCCAAGTATTAATATTTAGATTATACATGTATTCCATATATACTTCATTCGAGTATGTGAACTTAGTATTTCAGTAAATAATTTTAAATGAAAAAAAAAAATTTCCAAAACCCCACCTCAAGAAACCACACACACACACACGAAAACAAGTGCTGATCAAGAGAATTTATCAGTGAATTGCAAGGTCTGGAAGGCTACCAAACATTATAGTGAATTAAGGATTGTCTGCTACCAGAAAGTTCTCAAAATGCACCATAGTATCAAAAAGCCACTCTTCAACACAATTCCTGTTTCTTCTTGAGGGGAAATACCAAATCCCACACTAGAGGTACACACCACTGTGGCAGGTAAAAGAGAACTTCAGAATAATGCAAAGGCTGCTCTTCACATTCAGGACTCAATTAGACCCAGTAAAACAATCTATTTATTGTATCAAGCATTTCACTTCTGTTAATGCTACAGAAGGTAAAACACAGCAAAGGAAACAACAGAGAACTGCTCTTCAAATAGCAACGTATTTTTCTTCCAGAAAAAGTCTCATGTCTGTAATTCATACATGGATTGAACTTGGCAGCATCAGCATCTGAAACAGGCTGTGGGGTTTGTGATGCCACCATAATGCACTGCCAGAAGTTCATGAATTCCAGTAAAACATAGAAAAAACTGCACCCAGCTTGCCTTAAGGAAACATCACAGAACATTCAGAATATTTTGTCAGAAAAGCATATGGCATTTTCTTGATAGCAAAGAAACTTTTTTTTCCCTTCCCTCTTCATTTTAGTGAATTTATTTAGACACTAGCTAAACTGAGAATTCATGCAACATGAAGCCACAGAATACTGCAACCAGAAATAGATTTTTAGTATGTTACTAGGAAAGCAACGTTATGACTTTCCCTGGAGATTTCTGGTAAGCTAAACATAAAGACAAGTCAATTAAATTTTCTTTGTGTTTTCCAAGTATCAACTTTTGCACCAGAAGAGACATCTTTAAATTCCTGCATACATGCAAATATGAAATATTCCAGAGCAAAGGCCAAGTCATCCAAGGAGAGTGGTAAGAGAGACAATGCCAAACCCTCTCTGTATTTGTAATTCCTGGAGTGAAGAGCAGGAGATGTGGAACGCTGGTGTGAAGTCAAGTCTCCTTAACTGCATCATGTTGACAAGGCTCAACCCTCTGGTTCTGCTGTGCAAAAAAGAGTTCCAAAGTGATGCACTCCCAACACATAACCCCACTCCTGCCTACAACACACTTCTGACATCACCCATCCTAGAAGAGGGAGAGGCAAAACCCACAGGAGCAGTAGCTAAAGCAGGAAGGAGGATGTGAAGTTGCCTATGGAATGCCAGGAAAATTCCTGATGTCCCAAAATAATGACTACAAGAGTGACACAGAAAACAAATTTAGCCCCTACACATTCCCCATTCCCACTGCCACTGACTGAGCAACTTGCTCCAAACAGCCTGCCACTCTTCCCTAAAAACCAGATAAGCACCTCCAGACTACCTACTGCAGACAGCTCCTGGCATCAACTCCCCCTAAACACCAGCTGCAGCTAACTGGCAAAGATTAAAACCTGCAGCACTGGTGCAGGTAAAGTAGCTAAGGACACAACCTGCCTAGATGATAGCACTTCATAAGGCTATTACATCATCACTATTAATCAGAGAAGAACTCCTGCACATTGTAAAGTAGTTAAAAAGCTTATTTAAAGGTGAAATTATTTATGCTAATTTGATAATCCTAAATGATTACTCATGGAAACTTAATGCCACAGCCATTCTGAATCGTTTAATCACCATCACATATTCTTTTATAGCATCTTTTTATATGCCATTGAAAAAAAATTACTTCACAAATATTTTCAA
Source organism: Ceyx melanurus (assembly GCA_024611195.1). Lineage (NCBI taxonomy): Eukaryota > Metazoa > Chordata > Aves > Coraciiformes > Alcedinidae > Ceyx > Ceyx melanurus. The sequence continues at coordinate 3,219 of JANHGL010025890.1, forward strand.
GTTTGTGTTATTCTTAAACTGAACAGCCTATTTTGGAGCACTCAAAACACACAGAGTTAGGAGTTAGGATAAAATGTCCTCAATCCCTTCACATACAGGTCTAAACTAACACAGGTCACTACTTTTAAGACCAACCCACTCACCACCTCTGCCTATTAGAAGCAAGTTTAAGGTCATGCTAGGCAGGTGAGGAGCTCTCTTCCCAAGCTTACAATGTAGTTTTCAGTCTTTCCATTGCAAACCAGTGGAAGGTTAAGCCTTTGCTAAATGAGCAGATCTTCCAAGTTTCAGAATGTGAAGCCAAACTGAAAAAAAAGCCACCAAGCACTACATCATGAGCTTCAATTGTCATTGACAACAAAAATAAAATAAATCCTTCTTGTGTACATTTTCTAGACTATGCACAAAGGGCAAACAAATAACCATCCTTTACTCTGTGTGTGGCCTGAATCTTAAGTGGTACTTTATCACCACAAGATGGTCTATATGTGTATTTTTTTAAGAGAAACATTATTGCTTTTTCACTTATTGTCAAAGAGTTTGTGAAAAGAATTTAAAATACTGGAAGAAATACCATCAAGGTGTTACTTTTTTATAGGAATCAGTAACTGCTATCTGTCATTTTAGCAGAAAATTCAGCCACGATACTGACAATATAATTGTCAATATAATAAAAACATAACTCTAGTTTACATTGAATTACAACCCAATGTGATTAAAATGACCATTTTTCAAACAGCCCAAAACTTCCATGACATTCACTATGAGTGGAAATGATGGCTAAAGATGCAAAGATCATGAATCTGAGGAGGAATAATTTTAAAGGTATATATGCAGACCTACACTCTAGCCTAGTCTACTCAAGAAGATTTCTCTTAAGTCATGCTATCAAATAATCTCCATAACAGTATTTACATTGCAGAAGAAGTGGTTTGAAGGAATTTCCATCCTTAAAATGGCCAGAAATCCTGCATATTTTTTAATAATCATCGCTTATTTAGGCCAGTCAGCTGGTATATTCCAAATTAATAATTAAGAGCTGTTAGTACTGCTACCTGAGCAAAGGGCACAATTTAAATAAGGACTGTGTGTTCTGTTCAGTTGTGATTACCTGTGGACAGCAGACCCAGCAGCCCTATGGAGCACCTCCAGTCTGGATGAGAGCTCCTGATGACATACAGGGGGGTGACAGAGCACTGGCTATGCAAAAACAACCTTCTGCATGGCAAGGAAATCCACACACAAAAAAAAGACTGCACTAGCACCCAGTCAGTACCATCACAGGATTAGAATTACAGCCACTACCTGTCATCAGCTGTAACAATTCAGTAACAGAAAACTCACCATTTAATTCAGCCGTGTGTGACCTATACTGGTTATTCTTAATCTAAAACTCCAAATATTTTCCATAGGTTTTGTTTTTCATAGTTCCATGGGTAAGTTAGAATGGGGTGAAGTGTAGCCAAAGGCATGGGGAATGCCAGCACAAATCCTGTGCATCACTATGGAACTGTTGCTGCCATACTGAGTACTCTGGACCTTTCAGGATTCAGCCCCATAGTAGCTGCCAGAGTGCATTACATCAACTAAATAGAGGTTCTGAAGGAAAATCTAGTAAACCTTTTCCTGAGGGCTGCATAAGATTTTGTGATCACTGTTATTTCATTGTCTGTAAAAAGGGACAGATGCACCAGAACGAGACTGTTCTGTTTCTTTCCTCTTCATGTCCTTGTTTGCTATTTGCCAGCATATCACTACATATACACAACCTATTATCCTGATTTCCAGTTTTAAATTGTTCACTTTTCATGCTATGAATAAACCAGATCTTGACAAGACTGTTTTGTTTGTAAGCAAGTTTTTCCTTAAAATTTTGCTTCCTGTTTCAACACAAGAAATGAAAAATCAGCTTAGTATACAGCACATATTATACGCCTCTAAATGGTGGTAGGAACACATTTTCCTTATGCACTTTACCCTAAATGAAGCATCTTTTCTTTGTGCTCAGTAATCCAGGCAAAAAAAAAAAAAAAAGAGAGGGTGCAGAAAAACAACTGAGTTCTTTATTACTATCTCCTACTCTCCCCTTCATAGCAATGGACCATAATACGAATTACTAGTGAAGATTGTACAGAAATAAACAAGATCATCTTAATTTTATCTGATGACAAAAAGGAAAGTATCATTCCTAAAAATAGTCCCTCTTCCTATTAGCCAACTACCTCCTTTAGCAAATACTTTGGATGAAACAGAATGCCTGACAGATCATCAGAAGCACATAGAAAGTTGAGCATCCTTCATAGAAACCATCCTGCCAACAGCATCCTATTCTTTCAATCTAGTGCTTATTAGCTTAGGTGTTCATAAATGTAGATGCCATAGCAGTTAAACATCAAGAAACTCTATCCATGTAACCAGAACTAAACATACACAAACCTCTACAAATTAAACTCCTTACCCTGAATTCAGTCTAGGAAAAATGAAGTGACTGGACCCATGGGAAGAACAAGTACCATGGTTGCTTAGAGCCAGTGCAGCTGCAAATACAGCCTCTGTTTAATTTTAATTTTACCACCTAAATTATACAGCACTGAACACAAACTGGAACTCCAGGATAATATCAAGATCATTCTAAAAAATACTCACATTCAAAAAACATTTCCCTCCTAAGGGAAGCTAACAGACATTTTTGTTACAATCAGGTTCAAAAAATACAGGTCTACTAGTGCAAATTAAAATGAAGAAACTCAATCTGATGAGAAACCTTGAGATGAGTGTGTCCCACAGAAAAGATGGCCTGACTGTGTAATTGCTTCTCATGTGTAAAAAAAATTCCTTCTCTTCCTGGTCCCCACTGTGTCCCATAAAGAAAAGGCAAAAAGCCAAGCTCCTCCTTTCTACCACCCTCTGAGCTCCCAGATTCTCCTGCTTCTTTACTCAACACTGGGCTATTCCAAGCAAAAAGTGGAAGATCAGCAGCCCAGCATCCAGAGCATCACACAACACAAGCCTTTCAACACTTTATAGCTGATAAAGTAGCTTCTTGCCATTAATCCCTTTGCCTTAGAGCTGTGGTCAGTCACCCAAGACAGGAGAGGAACAGTTTTAGTTTTACTTCCGTTAGAAGCAGATTTCTGGAATTTAAGCTGACTTCACATCTTTTCCATTGGGTGCTAACTGTCCCCACTTTCATTGTGAGGCATCTCATTCTCACCACTCAGTCTTGGTAACTCAGGTGTCTCCAGCCTAGTTCCCATTCCTCATTCCAGTTCCCAGTTAGCACAGGACAGAACTATGCACTAGTTTCCACATCACTCTGGGGTCTGGCAGTATGGCTCTATGTTATGGAAGAGAACTGGAGGTGTCTCCACAGCCAGCAGGACTCACAGCAAGCATACAAAGCCACCAAGGGTTACAGCATGAGGAGTTCACAGAAACAGCAGCAGCAACCTAAATGGCAAGATGCACATCTGCCCCTGGCTTAGAAGTCTGGAAGGATATGTAGGACAGATCTGAACCAAAGAAGATGTATTTATTTTTTTCCCCTCAGAACATTTCTACATCATTAACAGCAAGCTTATACCTTCTCCTGACTCCAGCTGTCTGTCATACCTAGAAATCTGCTCTGGAACAAGATGAGATCTCTTGATTTCTAACAGAGAACACATTCAGAAAAGCAAACAAACAAGCAGGCAAACAAAAACCAAGCACAACCACTTTATATCTGCACCAACAGATCATCATCACCCAACAGATACATCATCACCCAACAGATCTCCATCCTCAACAAAGCCTGTCACTAAGCAAGGAGCTCCTAACAAACTTCTGGACGGCAGAAGACAATTGTAATGAGATGATATGCTTAGCTGGCTGGTGGAGATGAAAGGAAAAAAAAAAAGGAGACCTTTAGAGAAAAGGAAAAAACCCCAAACAACACTGGCTTTTTTCTTAAACAGGGGAAAAAAAGACCAAAAGCAAATAGTTAAATTGCAGTGTACAAAACTAAATTCACAGTTGGTAAACAATCTGCAGTGGTATGACTAGCAATAGTCATATACTAGTGATATGACATGAAAACTACCTGCAAACATTGCTAGCCTCATCAGGAAGCTTCAAAGAACATTAAAATTAGCATCTTATTTACTAAAAGGCACTAATTTCTTGCTATAGAACCACCAATGTATCAAAATTAAATAAACAGAACAAGTATTTTCATAGTCTCTTTAATAACCTAGTAGTAGCAACACTTGGTTGAACTTGGAGAACCGTTGTAACCACCACGAGGCAAGAACAAGGAAAAAAAAAAAGGAAAGATTTCAGAATTAAATCTACATTGTCAAAATATAATCAACTGTAGGAAGAGTGAACTCACCAAGGGAACTTTCTTCCCAATACACCCAAGTTCTAAGGGAGTTGATACTTAGTCTGGAAAATGGCTTCTATGTGCTGCAAATAACAACAAAACACTGCAGAAATCCAACACCCCCAAGTTCCTGGAGTGCAAGATAAAGCCAGAAACACAGGCATGGGAAACCACTGTGATCCTGTGCATCCGAAAAGGGAAAGCAAAGCTGAGAGTCACAACACTGACTGACCACTGCACTCATGGTCCAAAGGGCAGCCAGAAACATTTCCACACAGAAGGCAAAAGGAAAACCTTTAAATTAATTAATTTTTTTTTTTTTTTGCATCTCCAGAAGGACAAAGCTAATGTAGTGATACTGAAGGATCTTCAACATGCTGGAACAGGCACATAGTAGCCTTGAAAATACACACGTATATGGAACAACATGGCTTAGATATGATCCCTGGTTTCCACTGCACACACCACTCACTTCATCAGTACTTAACAGACTACAAAAATGTCACCATTTCTAAAGGTTGTTTGGGTGTTTACAGCCAGGCTCTTTTCTCAGGGAATTACTACCCATACAAAGCACTATTTTAGACACTGGAGTATCCAGGGCATCCCCACAGGCTACCAGATGTGCTTCAGGACACATGGTTTTTGGAGCTGCACTTTGAGGTCACTTAGGATAGCATGTGTATCACAAACTGGGTCTTCAGGCATGTTGGCTGCAAGTGAATTTGAAGTGCCTCATGGAGACACTGAAGAATGTATTATCTTTTTATCATATAAAATAGAAGACACAAGCTCAAGGAAACAATTACCACCGTTACCTCTCACCCTATCTCAGATACATGTTCATATCTCTATTTTCAACATTTTATGTAATTATAGTCACTGTCACTTTCATACCCTTGAAACTCTTCTACCAGTTGTACAAGTACATACTTATGAATCAGGCCCAATATGAATATTTTAGAGGATTTTGTTCTATTCTTGTTTAATGGAAGAATCATTTGAAAAAAACGTCCATTTTAAAACACAAAAGGCAAAGTACTCTAACAGTGAAATGTAAGCACATTTACCTTCTGCAAATGTTAAGTAATAAAGATACTATTTCCCCATGCAATAAAGCCCAGTAAGTCACTAATGGGCTAGCTGAAGTGACTTGTAATTCAGTTACAAACCCAGCACTCCAAGGATAAAAGCAATCACACACTGATTTAAGCTAATGAATACAGACCTGAATATCCTTCCTCTGATATCAAATAAAATAGTAGATTAGAGTTGAAAGTAGACATTGCTTGAGCTTGATTCCATCATTTTTTAGTTGAACTTCATATAGCCTTTCAACCCTCAAGAAGGTCATATTAATTAATTTATTTGCATCGAGATTGGGTGCAGGTGGTGAGATACAGAAGCAGCTGGAGCTGAACCACACCATGCTGCAGAATCATAGTATCATTTTCTTGTGGTTTGGCTTTTTGTTTCACACACACTCATAAATCCATAGGTAAATGCATTAAGTATCTGTATAGTCAATCAAATTAATGGCAGGAATGTTAACTCTTAATATGCATTTCCCAAATGACACCTTTAAGGAGAAAAAAGGTAATCTCACCAGAAACTCCCTGATTTGAAAACCTTCCTTAAAACAATGAAAAAAACCAAACCAAAAAAAAAAAAAAAAAAAAAGGAAAGAAAATAAAATAAAAAAGAAAGTCAAAGATCTGTTATGGAATAATTGTTACACAAGGGCACAGAGCAGTGTTGCATTAGAAAGTCAAAAATGTTATACTGTTTACATGGTGGGCCTAGGTAAAGGTAAGTAAATAGTATTTCAAAAGACATCTCTACCACTCTGTAACCTCATGCAACTAAATACAACAGCAGTATCTGAAGGACAGTCCTATTGGACCTTCTTTTGTATTTGAATTTGTTCAAGATGTGCTTTTACTCCTCACTGTGATCTGGTTTACTGTGCATTTACTGTGTTTGATGCTTTTATTCACTCCTTATTGTTTATCCATGAAAAATTAATTATCAGGACTTACTTAAATCTAAGCCCTTTTTTAGTTTTAACAAGCTTCTAAGATGTACTTGTAGTCAATGAAGATTTTTGTAATTAATTAAAGGAAAACATTAAGATTACAGGTTAAAATAACAATGATGCTCCATAAACCTACATATTTTGTATAAAACCTTGTAGACTTTTACCCTACACCTTTTCAGAAATCTACATACAAAATTCATCTCTTCTCCTTCCAATTATCATTTGGAAAATAGTGCAAAAGTCTTGGTTCATTTCAGAAATTAAAGTTCCAGCTAATTGTCACATGAGAAGCCCACTCCCATAGAGTTTGATATGTACAACTAAATGTTTTACTTATTTGGGTTATCTTTTTTAGTGTTACTTTCCATCTGACCTGATATTCCTTGACTTCGGCTGCAGTGACACCAGTTGCAGAACATGGGCATGAATCTTCCATATAAAAAATGATTAATTCATGGACCCAATCCATGGGGGTGAGAATGATGACTTAAAAGTGATAAATTAGCTTACTAGTAATAGCTCTGAAATTATCCTTTTCAGAAAAAGGACTGTAGGGTTTAACCAATGGCTTGCTTTTTGTTTATGCAACATTCAAACTAATGTTCACTATATAAGTATGTATGTACATTTATACATATATATGTGTATACACACATACATATATACACACACTTATGTTTATTGTGGGTTACTTCCCTTCTAAATTTCCTAAAAATCAGTCCTACCCACATATATTAGAGAACTAAATTATATTTTCCTTGAGCAATTTTTTTTTTGCTATTTAATCATGTTTTCATGGAAGATGTCTAATAAATTAATTCTGATTATTTTAATTTTCCCCTTAATGGTAATAGAACAGCCTTTACCTGTTTAATGCATTTTTAAATTAATAACATTCCCTGTTCTACTTTCCTAGTAATTACTGGCTGTTCAAAAATCATTATTTATCTGTTAAACATGTCTTAATTCTTAAAAAATACTTTAATCATGAAAAGCTTGATAAAAGAACTAATGAAATCAGCAGTAACAGTATCACTTCACAGAACCACAGAATCACAGAGTGTCAGGGGTTGGAAGGGACCTAGAAGATCATCTAGTCCAACCCCCCTGCCAGAGCAGGGGC
>JANHGL010025891.1:0-44554 GCA_024611195.1 Ceyx melanurus
TGTTTTGCAAAGGGTATCCTAGCCACAAGCCAACTTGATCACACCAATATGCAACTCGTGTTTATTTAAAACCTTTTTTTTTTTTTTTTTCTTTTAACAGTTCCAATTATAAAAACAGAACCCACAGATGACTATGAGCCTGCTCAAACCTGTGGACCAATGAACCAAGGCTTAAGCCCTCTCTCTAAACCATACTACAGCCAGCAGATCATGATGCCCCCCGACCCTGGGTCATGCCTCGTGGCTGGCTTTGCCTCCTGTCAGCAGAGGAACGCCGTGATGTCGCCCTCTCCCAATGCAAGCCCCAAGCTGCACGACCTTTCATCCTCTCCTTACAAGTGCATCCCCAACCCAGGCCACAGTCACCTCGGACTTCAGCAGCCCGCTGGAGGTGTCCCCACCATCCAGGAAGTGCCAAGGCCTCTAGTTGTGCACCCAAGCTCCCCCGAGCAATCATCTCACATCATGCTGCAGCCGCAGGTGAGTCAACATCTGAGCAGTAGCTGTCCCCTTGGTTATCAACAAACACTCTATCCCAACAGTCCCTCTTCTCCAGTTCCATCTGTTACCCAAGAGCCAACCTATTTGCAGTCCTGCAGTCCAACTCACTCATCCATAATGGGTCAACAGCAGCAGCAACTGCCGAAGGTTCACAGAAATGAGTCTCCAACAACCCAACCACTGTCATTGCCAGAGTTGCATGAGGAAAGTAATCATAATTTGGCCCCTATTCCTGTAATGATCAAGCGAGAGCCTGAGGAATTGGACCAGATGTACCTGGATGATGGTAAGTCTTCCTCAGCATAGGTTTGCATTCAACCATGTTGCTATATCAGTGAGTTCCCTTAACCCCCTCCTCCTTTTGAATCCTGGTGGAAAAACAGTTTCCATTAACAGCCTGGTGGAATGGTGCAGGCTTTTGCTTGGGTTGTCTCTATAGAGGAAAGGGCTCTTTAATTCCATTTGAGACACTGAAACCATATTATCTGAGCATTAAAAGCTGTAACTAACATGGTCATAGAGCTAGCTGCATGACCATGTTGCAATAATCTTAACCGTATGGTCTTGGCTTATGCCCATGCCAGTGACCTGTGGAACTGCAGTGAAAACATATTAAACATTGTCCCATCTGTAATGCAGTGAAATGTCTTGATGTGCAAATCTCTTCCCTGGAACTAAATGATAAACTGCTCTACTTCAGCTGAGGAGGTTGAAAGTAAAAATGGAGACACATCTTGCAGGGTAAAATTCAGTCTGATGGCATCTGATGTTAAGACAGTTATTTTTTTCTTCCATTCTTACTGTGGCCTTGCTGCTGGTTTGGTGTTGTTTTATTCCTTTAGTGAGATCCTATATGTACATGTATTCTACTTGCACCACTGAAAAGTGAAAATGCTGTGATGAACTCGTCAGACTCCAGGTTCCAAAGATTTATTAGTCAAATGTAATAATAGGATCATCTGGAATTTGATTCTGTGACCTCACTGAACTGTGATTTAGCACTTGCTGCTGAGTATCCCAGTAGTATTCTGGACCCTCACCCTCATGCAGTACGTGAGTTCCCTTCCAATAGCCACATCACTTTATATAACATACTGTGCTATTTGAAGGAGAAATGCCTTTGAAATGGCTGCATTGAAACAAATTGGTGCCAAGGAACATCTGAATGTGATTGTCTTTCAGGGAGAATTTAAAGACAATTCATTACACTTGGATTTTTTAGGGTTTTTTTGTGTTTTTTTTTTCCTTAAGAAAAAGGACATTTAGCCATTCTATTTTAAACAGCATGGTACTCACTGAATTAGGATTGCTAATGAAATGTTTTGAAGTTTGAGTAGCAGCCTTTTGCTTTTTGACTCCAGGAAAATGCTTTTTCTTAACAGAAGTTATTTATGGTTACATGATAGACAGGTCTAGGGAATTTTTCCTAATTAGAATTCCAGTTCAAGTTTTGCACAACACATCTTCTGTGACAAGGTTTTCTTCATATAGCATGCATTTTAACTACATATCTATGCTGTAAGGAGCAAACCCAACCAAAACACACAAACCAAAACAAAAATCTGTGCCCAGATTTTGGTTTTGAGAGAAACCAGAAGTTACCTATGGAAGGAAGAGGAACTTTGCTGCCATGTGGTCCAACACAGATACTTTGGGTTTTTTTTAGCAATGTTCATTCTGTCTGACAAAGCATAAATGGTTTATTCTTTACCCCCATCTCTCTTCCATCCCATTCTCTGGACACTCAAGCACACCAGTCCTCTGACAGATAATCAGAAGTAATTGTAGAAGCCACCATGTGCAGCTGCACTGATACATAAAGTTGACTTTGAAGATCTCTTCAGCTAGCCAAATCCAGATATATTTCCCTTTGGCATCCAACAGGCTATCAAAATCTTTCTGTGGCTGACCACAAGAACTATAGACCAAGAAAGAATTCATAGACATAACAGTCATGGTAACAATATATAATAGAAAAAAAAAATTAACTTATGTAGTTCCAAAAGATTAAACACTGAGTTCCCTTTGAGAGTGGTAATCAGAACTAGTAACTGGAGGAAGTTCCTTTTCTGTATCTAAAGTGATGTTTAGGTTTGTCTTTGGGATCACATGGATGGAATGTAACCCATTGAGCTGCCCTTTCCTATCTGTGCCTTATCTCACAGCCTGATCATCCACTAGATGTTTTGTGTTGTAGAAACCAGGAGTGGACACCTCCTGCCTTCCTATTTGCCTCAGTCTTTGGGCAGTCGAGAGAGAAGATATATGTCAGAGGAGCTAAGGGCAGGAGGCAGGTCTTGGGGGACTTGTGCTGGCCAAGCCCCTCTGTTGAAACCTTTCAGGGCTCTAACATGCCTCAGCCACAGCCCAAGAACATGCAGCTGTGAGTCAGGCTGGAAGCCTCTTTAGGTCTAGGCTGTATGTATTTCATGGAGGCAAATTTACCACCACCAGTGCAGAAACTGATCTCACGTTACATTTAATCTGATGTAACTACAGGCTCCCATGGAAAGGGTGGCCTCAATCCATCTTGCCCTTAGCCACATGTTCTTACTGCTTCCTTTGAGTCATATCAATTGATTATGGAGCAGCCCAGCAGGCTAATGGAAAATGAACCTGCCAAAAATAGCAAAAGCCACGCAGTTTTCCGCTGGGTCAGCTCATGGAATCACATCCCCTGGGTCCAGTAGCAGGGTCCAACCCCTGAAAAGGGCAGGAAGCCTTTTGCTGCAGGTCAAGGAGTGCAACAGGACTGCTCTGGGTGGCAGCAGCCCACCCCTAGGCCAGAGTAAGTGTGACTTGAAGCCACATCTGATGTCATCTTGTCCTCCCCAGCAACTATCTAATCAACTCATCCTGTCTCAGTAAGAAAACACCTTCTCCTGCTCACCTATTACGGAAGGATGACATCTGGGCTGCCTCACACAGTCTCAAAGGGCAGTTTGGCCTCTACAGTGACTACCTGGAAACCACCAGTAATTGCTCCTGCTGTCCCAGTAGGTGCCATTCACTGGGATCTGCACGGAAAAGGCAAAGCTTTCCACGCTTGTGATGCCTTTGTGCCTGCTGCAGTCTCCTTCAGACCTCTGGCCAGAGCTGTGGAGTAAGGGAGAGAATTGAGTTTTTGCAGAGTGGCTCACACCTACTAGTAGCAGCTCATTTGTCATGTGCTTGATTTGTTTGTTTGGGTTGGGGTTTTTTTTAATAGAGCTTTTAAGCTCTGGCCATTGTTTCTTGTTAGCATCGTGTCCATCTTTAAGTGTTTCCCTTGTTGGAGGTGTGAGTAGGATATGTGTGGTTTATGACCATGGCCTGAAAACCAGAATATCAAATCATACTTGTGAGTAAGGAGTGTTACTCTATTTTTTTATTTTTTTTATAAATAGATTGCTGCTCTACCCCACCATCATTTGTTGTCTCACTGATGCAGTTTAGCTCCCTGCATACAGCATGATTTAAACCTTTTTTCAATCTCTGCAACTATGAAAGTTGCAGAAACATCAAAGTGTCAGATGAACTTGAGTGCTTTCCTTGCCTGATACCCTTAAGTATACCAACTTTTTCTCTCATCCCTAAAGTAATTGAAATGAAATATTTAATGGCTAAAAACTAAATTCTCAAACAATCACCACATTAAGAGTGTATCTTTGTAGTGTCTTGTAGCTATTTAATACCTGAAGTTTTACCTGAAAATAAGTGTGAGGTACAGATACCTAACATACCTACAGGTCTACCAGCTAAATAGAATATCCATCTGGCTTTGCCAGATAGTATTTGGTAAAATTCTGGTTGCTTGTTTGCCACCTTGGGGAGGTTTGATTTGTATATTTAATACATTTGTAGCAGTTCTGGACCAGGTATAACCAGAATTTTTTTTGGTTTCAGCTTGTGGGATCAAAGTAATACTCATTCCTTTTGGTCTGGAGTATCTCCAAATGTAGCCCATCTATACTGCAGAGTAGAGATGGAAAAACCCAGTCAGTGAGTTTATATAAATATATATCCTGTATAGGACTTTTTCTGTTTCAGTAATGGTGGGCAGCTGAAGTGATACAAAGGGAGCTCCTTAAGGGACTTCTGTTTTGGCAAATAAGTTTTGGTCTTGGCAACCTTGTTAGAAATCAAAATCTCCAGTGGCCACCTGGGCTACTCCTTAAATGTGCTGTCCTTTTCACTATGTGTGTCTATGATTCAACACATAGAGTGTCTTTAAAGCTCACCCTGTAAGTGATACCTGATGTATTATGGTTATGCTCTTGATAGTGAAAGGTGTCTGGCTTCTCTACCAGCCCTTGTTTCAAATCATCCTGAGTTCAGCCCCTTCACAAAGATTATGGCTGGCTCCCTTTGCTGCTTTCTCAGCAACATTTGATTAGCAGCAGTTGAAAAGTGACAGTTATGCTTGGATGTGGTCCTCTGTGGGAGCCCATGGTCCTTTGCAGTGGAGAGGGGGTGTCTCCTGTCCTTCCTTCTTGCCAGAAGCTCTTGCAGCAAGCTCCAGGGTGCTGGGTCATCCTGACAGACCATGCCAGCTCTGTGTTAATGTGCCACCCATGCCCTAGACAGTGAAGATTAGAAGGTTATGTGACATTCCCCTTTCAGATCTCACCTGGGAGTTGTGTGGGGTGCTGGGGTGGGTGGTGGAGCTCAGGAAGAACCCTTAGGCAGGCAGACTTGAGGGACCTCTTCAAAACAAGGCCATGTGGTAACTGCTTTTAAGAGCTGTTTTATTTGGGGTTCAATGAGTCTAATGTGCCCTTAGGTGTGAGGTGGAGTTAGCATTGCCCAAAGAGATGGCCAGTTTGGGAAAGCTACAAGCTGATTAGAACTCCTTCCATGTGAAAATTTACCTAATTTATATCTCAGTTTTGAATGGGCTAGTCTTTCTTGGTCCATCCAGTCACTTGTGTCAAAAACTGTACTGCTCTGCTTTTGAACTAATCCTGATTCTTTTCTGTTGACAGTGCAGCTCAGATAATTCTTCCAAATTTTAACTGTTTTTTTGTGGTGATAGAAGCAGCCCCAAGCCAGAGGCAGTGGAACGTGAGTTCACACAGCTTTCAGGATGTTCTGGAAGCTGGGAACTGGCCAGGCACACAAAAGTAGATGCTAAAGGTGACTTGAAATCACCTTCCTCATCCCCATTTCCCTTTCCTGGACCTAGTGTAGCTTGGGTGGAACACAGAACTGAGCTCCAAATCTTTCATTTCACCAGAGTTCCATTAGGCATGCTAATGCCAAGAAACATTTTTCACACTGTAACTGGCACTCCCACGAGCTATTACATTTTTTACCTGCAGCAGAATCACACTCAGTTGTGAAATTATTTCCTGCCGTTAGAAACATCAAAGAAAGTAGTGTTCATTGCAGATTAAAATGAAGCTATTTCAAAAAAACTAAAGGGGAAATACATTGGTACCAACAGGAAAAAACACTGTAACATGCTCTCAGTGGATTTCAAGGTGCACGCAGTGGTACCATTTGTTATTTCACTGCACAGGACCTCAAAAAAACAATTTTTAATTGAAAACAACACGTCATTGTGGAGGATTCTTTAATCAAAGGATGCTTGAGTAATGAAGCTGAAGATCTCAGCTTCTGTGACCTTTACCTGGGTTCTAATCTCAACTTCTGAGATGCAGTCCCAGCCATATTGAGATGGGTGGTGTGGTCCCATAACCAGTACTGGGGATGGAGGTTTCAACCACTACTGAAAGCTCCCCAAATCCTGTGTAGGAGCCAGAACTGGGATAACAATATCCCAAAGACAGATACCCTCTGAGGTTCTGTATATTAATTCACCCTCCTTTTCTCCACACAGACACTTTCATAAAGGGCTGTCTCCCTATCTTGGCTTGATCGGATCTATAAATCTTTGTGTAGTGAGATGAAAATACACAGGCTATAAACAGAGGCATCTGATGTTTAGGTATATGGCTAACAGAAAGTATCAGAACCACATCATCATCTTTTTTGAAACAAGGAGGCTTTTGTTCTTGTGATTGTCTTTGCACAGCTGTGAGTTTTATAGCCCCGTGCCAATGAATGCACTCATTACAACTTTTATTTTACCCTGAAAAGGTAAATTGGGAGCATTAAGCTCCCAATAAGTACGTAAAAGTGGCAAAACCACAGGTAAAGTGTTACTGAAAGCTGCAGCCCTGCCAGCCATTTCTTTTTAAACATGGCTCTTTTAAAAATAACTTTAGCAGGAAAAGCTGTAACTCCTGGATGTAATATGAGCTATTGCTAATGTCATTCCCATGAATTGCTTACAGTGTTGAACTGTTAGATGTCTGACAAGTCCATATATCTCCTATACAGTATATGTGAAAGTTTTTTGCCTCTAAACCATATGCTCTTTTTTTTTTTTCACTCCTCTATATTCTTCAAATGCACGTGGTTTGGTGATATAGTTTATTTGAACAGGAACCATAGCAGACAGAATTATTCTTTCGCTGAAATGTATCCTTTTTCATACATCTCAGCTTCATGATTAAAGCAATTGGCTCTCGAGGCATTAAGTTTAGTCTGCTGCTGCCACAATTATGCCTTTGAAAACTCCTGAGTGCACTCGGTGATTTCCAGTAGTCCAGATGTCATTAGAACAACACACAGGTAGTCTGCAAAGTCCAGTAACACTGTCTACACTTGGCTTGGGTGAGCTTTTCCCTCCCTCCCTCTTGGCTGAGCCTCGCAGCTCCGGGAGAAAACAAATAGCTTTCCTCATGGAAAGTTTTACTTCATCTGGCTCGGCGCCCGAGCTTAGACCCTCCTCGCCTCTAATGATGATTGAAAGTGTACATGCTACTGTGATCAAATATGCTGAGTCGTTAACATTCGGGGCTTGGGTTGTACACGATGAGTAAGGGAGGACTGAAGTAATGTGTTCGAGTCAGACCTTTGGTGGACTCGCATGTCTGGGTTGGAGGGGTGTCCCCTTACACGAAACCGCACACCCTCGGGATCGGCTTCTGCTCTTTCTAGCTGGGTTGCTGAATTGGGTCTCCCTGGAGGAGAAGAAAGCCCCCCAAAGAGCAGCTGACCAGACTAGGTGTCATTGCTGCTTTTTTTCCCCTCCAGTCCCAGGTGCGTGGTTGCCCACAGAACAGCCTGCTTCTTAGCTGCAGTGTGCTGTGAAGTTTGGCAGCCAACTTAGCTTGCTTCTAACGTCAGCACTTAGATTTCCAGGGAGGTCCTTGAGTCTCGGGCTTTCAAGGAAGTGTCCAGTCCCTTCAGAGAAATCTTGAGTGCCTCTGCCCTCATCTAGTGATTGCAGACACTGATGAAGGGAGCAGGATGCTGGCCAAGCAGCGCAGAAATCAGCCGGCGGTGCTTTGCAAGCTTTTGGGACTCGAGGGTGTTTTTAGTGTTGAAACCCCAGCATTTGTCTGATGTTGCATCTGCACTTGCACCTTCATTTGAAGCGTTCTGAGTCATTAGGTGTTCAGCTGACGCCACGTTGCACCCCCTCTTTCCAGCAGTCCTGCTAGTGGTTCCTTGTTGGGGCCAAAGTCACTTCTCACTCCCATGCCTGATTCACTCTCCTAATGACTGTTGGCATTGCTGTTTCAAATGGCGAAGGTTTTGTGGGTTAGTTTCTCTTAAGTTTTCCTTGGCGATCAGGGGAGAAGAAGTTGCTGTATCTAAGCCTTGGTAACATTTACATCTGCTTTTAAGCCTGGAGTAGTGCCAAGGAAAAGAATGTGGCTTTGCAGAAGCACAAGCTCCATGAGAAAGCTTTGTTCCGACGCGATTCATTTGAGGAATAGGTTGTTTGTTCGCAACGCTCCTGCTGCGCTGTGTTCGCCTCTCAGGTGTGGCCTCGTGGCTCTGTGCTGAACCTGGCCCTGGAAAAACACTACTCTGGATGTTTTGATCCAAAAACCTTTCATCTCTGGGGAGCAGAGCATCACCCGGGGCCCTGCTGCGCTCCGGCAGAGCTGGACTGAGGCGTGTGGGTGGAAACTCTCAGGAGTGAAGGCCCCGGCTCCGCGTACGGGGCTCTTGGCCTAGCGCTGGCTGCCCCTGCTCCCGCTTGAGTCAATAACACCAATCCCTTCGGCTTCCTTGGGAACGGGACCAAGTGTATGGCTGGGAGTTAAAGAGCATAATAGCTGCATTCATGGGGAACTGGTTGCTGATAGACAGGAGGAGAGGGAGTCGTTTCCAAAGCAGATTTCTGCCCGGCACGGTCGATTGTTTCATCTGAGTCTGCCAGACAACTGGGGGCTCAGGCACGGGCCTGATAGCAGCTTGACCGTCGCTGTCGAGAGCAGGCTGCTTGATAACCTGGCTCCTGGTCTTTCCTCTTCTCTGAGGAGCTACTGGTGATTGCAGCCAGTGGGGGCACCAGGCTTTCCACAACAGGCTTATCTCTGGACTGGGAGGAAGCTTATGAAAAAACACAGACCCTCCAAACGTTCCCCTCCTCCTCTGTCACCAGGGAAGCCTGCAACGTCTGGATGGTTAAAATACCTGGAAGCAATCGTTGGGTAAGAAGTACAGTAGGGAAAAAAAGGTCCTGTTTCTCACTGGCTGGGTTTGTCCGCAAACCAGGGAGCAGGACCAGCTCACTGCCTGCTTTCCAGGCTTTGCTTTCACGGTAGGTCTTCTCCACGTTGCACACTTTGAAGCCTAATGCAAGAGAAATACCACAAAGTGAAGTGAGATTGTGCTGCAAAGGTGTGGAATTTCCCAAACTGTACCGTCCCCGAGTGCCATCGTTGCAATGTAAGCACTTAAGCTGTCTTGAAAAGCAATGCTAGGGGCTATCAAAGTCCATAACTAGTGGGTTAATTTATGTGGTCCTTAGGTAGTTATAGCTCATGTTATCCAAGCATTATGTATGTACCAGAATACTCCTCGTTTCTCTTGCCTTTGCACAGCTAAAATATGTTGGTTTCTACTTAATTTTGGCCCTTCTGCAGCCATATGAGAGTGCAGAAGACTAAATTTGACTCTTCATGTCTGTGCTGTCCAGTTTGCTCTCAATGTTTGATTTCTCTGGGAGCTAGTGATGAATATTTGGTCCATTTTTTAAGTCTTGTGATACCTTTGGGGTTTCAGAATAGCTATTGCAGTAGATATTATGAATCGATTTTGATACCCTGGGAGCAGCAGTCAGTTCTTTTTCTAGTGCTTTGTGGAAAATAAGTGTTTCATTGCCACCTCTTAAGCAAAATCTTCTGCAAATGACTTCAGAAGTAGAAAAAGCACTGCTTTGGGTCACAAGAGAAGCTCTCAAAAATACAGAACTGAAGAATGTTTATTTTAGCTTTTATTTCTGTCCTGTATATGCAAATCCATAGACACATGAAGTGTGTGTGTATATATAAGTGTGCTCAGACGTGTATGTCAGGAGCTGTAGGAGTTACTGATTCTTTTGCATGTTTGAAGTTGCAGTGGGTGAGGGATAGAAGTGTCTTCTACTCATGACTGACTTCTCTGAAAGTCCTGCAGGTGCCTGTTGAGTAAAGCCTTTTAGAAACATGAGGTCAGGTGGAATCCCATCCTTTGGACCTTCTGATGTGCACAGCTAGTTTCTAAACTGAAATGTCCATTGCAGCTCTGAAATCTGGCTTCATACTGGTACCTGCTTCTGAGCTGCAGTTGTCTGAGCTTTTGCTGAAGCAACTGGTAAAGATGATCTCTTTGCTGTTGGTTTTTTTTATCCCTGTGATAACTCCACCATGCTCCAGGCTTCTCTTGGACTAGATATTCACTTGGGGGCTTTCACCTGGAAGCACCTGTGTGAGATACTAACAACTTCTCCAGGCATCTTCTCCTCACAGTAATAAATCTCAGGTCTGTTGTACTGGAAGTTTCAAATATTCTTCTCAACCTCAGAGTCAGCACAGGAGGGGGATCAGGGCTCTTTGTGACAAGTGCCAGTGTGTATATGGATCTGTTTTTTGGGAAGGGGACTAACAAAACTAGCAGCTTTCTCATGATGCTGTAGCAGGGTTAGCAAGCATTTTTGAGTTTCAGATTTAGAGCGTGGCTGTGAAACTACCTGGTGGTGTAATTAGAGTGAGAGAGGGCTTGAGAAAAAGAGAAATGAGAGGAAGGTTAAATATAACATCCCCAGAAAAAAAAAAAGAAAAAAAAAAAGAACAACACAACAACAAAAAAACCCAAACCAAAACTATGAGCAAAGAGAAATTTTGGAAGAAGAGGGGAAAGGGTGAGTGTGGGTGTGAGAGGAGTTTGTCTAAAACTGAAATGGTACAAATGACTGGTAATAGCCCAGGATTTGACTGCCATGGAAAAGTGTATCTAAAGAATACCTCACTTTGCCCCAAAATAATTTAAGTATAGAGAAAAATGAGTGGAGATGATGAAATGAGCAATGTGCTCATTAAATTTATATATATCTGAGCAGTAAGCTCAAGTCAGAGCAGCCTGTCTGTTTGTCTGCATGGAGCTGACAGCTGCTCTGAGTGGAGGTGGGAGGTTTTGGTGGCCTGGCTCCACTGGGGCAGGACCCTCAAATAACCCTGGAGTTGCTTCTGTGCTCTCTTGCCAGGTTTTCTAAGGAGAGAGGAGAAGACTTTGGTGCTACCACTGGGTGGAGAAAGCTCCTGTAGGGACCCCTCCAAAAAAACCCTGGGAAATAGGGTGGAAAAGTAGAGGTTGGGAAGTGCTCGTTGAATAAATCCACTCGTGTCACCAGAATTTAGTGAGTTTTCACATCACTTTTAAGACTTCTCTTGCAGTGTAACAGGGCAGTCAATGAAAATCATAAAAATCTATTAGGCATTGTCTCTTCCCCATTTAGAAATTACCCAGAAAAAAATTACTTCTAGAAAGAGTAGAAGTGATCAGCCCTGCACCAGGCAGAGGGGGGTTCGAAAAGCTCATTTTCAGGGTTATTCAGTTGAAGAATCAAAGAGGAAATCCCCTTACTGTGCAACTTTGGAAAGATGGCATTCCAATTACATTTTAGGATAGGATCCAAATGCCATGAAATTTTTTTCCATCAACATTGGTGGATGTTCTAAACCAGGATATGTTAAATCAGGGGAAATAATAACACAGGCACAAGTAAATTAACAGAAGATTCACAACACATTATGAATCACTGTATTGAAGAATCAATTAGAGTCAGCTATTTAAATAAAGGCAGAGTAAAAAGAATAAAAATATGGAGCTAGAAAAAATTAGAACATCTGCTGAAGTTTCCTAAGCTATATTTAATAATAACTTGGGAAAAGCACCTGGACTGAATGGTGTCTCATCAAAAATTTGTTAGTGTTTCCAGACCAAAAAAAAAAAGTAGTCATCTGCTCCACTAAAAGAGAAAACTCTCCAAACCTTCCTCTACTGCTGAATTCTGTTAGTCTTGTAAATTCTATAAAGGATATTTTGGAGATGCCAGATTTCCTTCCAGGAAATCTACAGGTGGATGGACTCGTTCTTTGGTTGTTAGGTGAATATTCAGAAAAGAAAAAAAAATGCTGCTTTTGGAATTTGAAAGCAAACTTACTGTGTTTTTATTTGAGTCAGGAAGGTGGTAGGAGATGGGATTGCCTGTCTCTGATTGTGTGAGCTGTGGCCCTAGAAACATTTGGTCAGCCAGCTGGAGACCAGCCAGCCTTTACCTGATGGCCCAGGGGTTATATTTATGGTTTCTCTGATGATGAAATCTAGATTTCAGCAACCAGCAGCAGCATTTCTCTGCTGTCTTGCTTGAGGAGGGAGCTGGCAGATGCTGGTGGTGCCACAGGAGGCTGTATCATGCTTTCTGTTGAGCACCTCCTCCCTATGTTCTCTTCAGAAAGCTGCCTGAAGACAGATGTAAATGTGATATGAAAATCTCTCAAGGAGGGGAAACACCCCTGCAGGGGGAAAACCCCAGGCTTTGACACACCACAGTGATTGCAAGAATTCTTCTTGAAGATGCCTGAGTAGGAATTCTTCTCATAATGTGGAAGAGATGCCAAAAGAACTGACAAATGAAAATCTTGGAGTGGGAAAATTTACTTTGGTTATTTGTGATAGACACTTAGGGAGTAAGTCATCATGGGTCCATCTAGATGTGCAGCTGTACTGATGTGTACCTGTGACTCTAAACCTGTTTATTTGAGTGAATGCACTGCAGGGATCCAAAAAGCCACAGCCTGAATTGAGATGACCCTATTTTAAGCAGAGACAGTCATTTTGGGGTTTGCTTTTTCTTCTCCTTTGCAGACTCTTCTTTATATTATGCATCTGTATCTCACATGCCAATGGAAATCAGGAAAGGAAATTTATATGAATGGACTTCATAAATCTCATGATTTACTAGTAATGAAATCCTGGTTTGCAGAATGAGAAATAATAGGGCTTTTCCAAACTATCTTAATCCTTGGCTCTGATTAGTGGCACAAAATGAACTGTTCTTTCCTACGTGTCTGAAGTCCAAGTTGTGCTCCATGTAGCTGTGATATTCTTTCCAGCCTCACGTCAGTAAATAATTGCAGGGCTGCTCTTCACTCTGCCCCTGACCTTCCCCCTGCTCTCCTTTGCTTGAACAAAAGCTGAGAATTGTGACAGATCCATCTCCTTCTGTGAGCTGAGCTAGTCCAGTGCAAAAGGAAAGCTCATTAATCCTGAGCCTAGATTCCTTAACTGGTTTACCATAACTGCACCACTCCATAAGCATATGTAATACAGAACAGTCAGAACAGTGCTTCAAGCAGGATTAGGCAATACCTCATATTTTAACTTCTGCAGAAACACTCATTCACTTTCTTTATATTGTCAAGGGCAAGGGTTTTTTGTAAAACAACAACAAAAAAATTAACTAGTTTAGATTTAATGACTATTAAATCAAATATTGTATTGGCCACTTCATTATTACCTGAACCAAATTCTCATTATTACCTGTGAACCAGAGATGGTTTGTGTTTGGAGGAGCCTGGTTGGGGATGGGAGGGACCAAGTAGCTTGTTTTAGCAGTGAAAAATTGGCAGCTGAGCTGTGATTCAAGCAAAGCAGGAGGGGTTTTTTTGCTTATCAAAATTAAAGCATTTCAAATAATCTTTAGGGAGTGATGAGCAAAATAGGGTGTTTATGATGCAGTGACTGATTCTTTCCTGCCAAGCCATCAGGTACCATCAGGCTTGTACCTTGTGCATCTGTAGACCCTCTTTACATACCTGCTTGTGTAATAATGCAAAGTCCATTGAAATGAAGAGGAATTCTTCTGTTGTCTTCTGTGCTCTTTGGATCAGGCTCCAACTTACAAGAACCTATCACTTAATGCTCTTAAACCCAACCTATGGTAAAGAAGTGTGAAAATATCCAACACTGGGTGCAAATTTGAAGGCTCAAAAGTTGATGCAGACACAAGATGCAGTTCCCAGAGCAGTGGTGAGGGATGAGATTACATTCATAAGTGAAGGTTAATGGTACATACAGCAATCTGAAGTGCTGTCTGCTTTGTATATATAAAGTGTGGCTAAATCACAGCCTTTTAAGAGCCTTCACTTTGGTTGTTTGGCTGTGCTGATATTTAAAGGTTTATTATATAAAGGTTTTTATTTAAAGGTGTTGGTGGCAAGGCTGAGGCCAAAGGGATCTCAAGGAGCAAAGTTCTTGCACATTGAATAGCAGATAAGTATATTTTGGGTGACTGCACCCTGCCTGTTTCTGGCCTTCTTGTGCCAGCAGAAAAGAGAAATTTCTCTCCTGGAGTTGTTATCATCCAGGTATCTAAGACCCCATTTTGGAGGTCTCTTGTGCTGTGCTCTGTCGTGTGGTGTGTAGCAAGATGATGCCAACACTTCACCCTGTGTTCTCCGTGGAGAAAGGAGTAATTCCAGCAATTTCCCATTTTCTCTAACATTTTTCCCTGAAGCAGAGGGCTGCCTTTATGTGTGCAAAGCTTTCTCTTGCAGCTCTCAGTAGACAAGCCATGAAAAAGAGAAAGCATGAAAGCTTCAGGGGCAGCACATTCATCGTGGCTTATCTGGGCCCTGGGAGACATTAGCTAATCAAGGCACCATACTCCAGACAATAGGACAAGTGCTGTAAAGCTACCTCTGTTATCCCAGCCAACCTGGACACTTATCATTCCCAGGGCTGCCTTTCAGGATTTGTTTTCTTCTGACACCAACCTCCACAGCCTGTGGTGCTCTTGACTCCACCAATGAATCTGATGCTGCGTTATCGACTCCCTAATAACTATCTCTTTTTTTTTTCTTCTTTTTTTTTTTTTTCTGACTTTTTTTTTTTTTTTTTTTTTTTTTTTCTCTTTCCCACCCCATTTGTGAGAATTTGTCCCCTGGAGCTCTTCTCTATCAGGGCCCTGCAGCTGCTGTTATTTTAGATATGGCAGGAAGTAGGTACCGGAAAACAGCGAGAGCTCGCGGCGCTCAGAAAAATGGAGAAATTCCTCTGATTTACCCCTGCCTCTGGCTCCAATCAAAGCTGGTTGCAAAAAAAAAAAAAACCAAGAAAGAGAGGAGGGGTGTGTTGGCAGCAGGAAAGACCCAAGGAGACAACTGTGTCTGGGCTGCATGTGTCAGGAAGGAGAGTTTGAACCGTCACCTCCCGCCGGGTACCGGGGGGATGCTCCACATGGAGCCCTTGGCTGGCAGCAGCATTCCCTGGGTGGCACGTGGGCAGCCCCAGCCTGTGGCACTCTCCCTGGCCAGCAGAGAAAAGCTCCTCTCACCTCCCCAGGGACAGAGGTTTCTAAAAGTTTATCCCTGGTTTTAGTTTTTAAGCTCTCACCTCTGGTGCCCAGTGTGAATCTGAGCTTACCCAGTCTGTCGAGGCTTTGAGCAGCTGGTGGAAAGTCACTAGAGCAAGAAACATCACTATTATTATTATTATTAATTATTATATTCCTTATTATTATTATTACTACCACTATTATAATCGTTCAGCTCAGGCTACTTCTCTATCTGCTAAGCAAAGATGTTTGTAGCCACTCTGAGTACCTTTGAAACCAGGCTGACTTTGGAGGTGACTTCTAGAAGAGAAGCAAAAGAAGCAGCAACCAAGAACACCTCCAAACCTTGCAGCTCAGCAAGTGGTTTGGAAAAAAAACCAGGCACCACCACCCCCATACACAAAGACACTACCTTTAGAGCTGGCTGGAATCAATCTTCCTCTTTGACACAGCAGATAAGGAGGAAGATGTCCACCCACAGACACCTCGCACCATTAGCAATCTACTTAACATCTGCAAATGTTTTAGGGCAAGAAATTACACTTTGAGACATTTCTTTTTTAATTACAGGCTCCAGATGAGATTTGTTAGAGCAGGGAAATGTATCCCATAGCGACTGATGTCAATAGCAAGCAGTCCCTAAAGCCAGCCAGGATTGGGAAAGCCATGCTGTTTGCTGCTCTTGGCACTGCTCCCTGCTTTCACAATGTCAAACTTAGAACCTCCTTTATATGCACTTTCCATTTTCTTTTTTTTCTCTTTTTTTTTTTTTTTCCACAGTAGCTGTTGCCAGCGAGCTGTAAACTACCGTATATCACTCAGATTTAAGAACCTAAACTTTAAAACAAATTAAACTCTTGTTGACATTGTAATAAAAATCAGAATCGAACTGAACAGCTCAGTAAAACTGCACTTCAATTATTTTATGGATTTAAGATTGTTTTCTAGGATTCCCAGACTCCCAATACAGCAAAGTTATTTCCTCTTGGCAGATGTCTGGAAAAAAAAATAAAAAATAAAAAAAAAAAGTCATTGAATGGATAAAATTATGTGGCAGACACTAGGTTGAAGCCTAGAGGGAGGAAATGGTGTCTCCCCAGCACCTGTAAATATTTGCTCTGTGTCTTGTCCAGCAGAGCCTTTCATCCATACTTTGAAAAAAGCAAAAGAAAAAATATCAAGGTGTATTTATTTGGTGAGTTTTGAAGAAAACAGAATTTTCATCTGTCAAAAACCCAGTTCCTAACTAGGTGTTTTGAATGAGAACAGCAAATATGGGTCTGAGCCATGGCACCACATCCAAACACAGGTAAGTCCATGCAGCACACAGGTGCTCTCAGGGACTGGCCTCTGCTTCCTCTGTCATCCCTCCCTGTTCAGCAGTTGCAGTCAGGTATTCTCTTTAATTTTTCTGAATCTTTTTTTCCTATTCTGTAAAATGGAAACAAGAGCTTTCCACCCCATTCATTGCCAGCTTTCCATTCTTTAGAACGTTTCCTCTCAAAACAGTTTGGAATGAAGGTATTTCAGAAATGTGTGGAGAAGGAAGCTGCTGGAGATAATAAATTGTTTCATGTAGCCCTGTGGTACAAAAGGTGTGGTGCAGCAGAAAGGCTGCTTGGTGGAGCAAACAGCAATCAGCCCCTGCAGCCTGTCCCCTGAGCCTTTGTTCCCCTTCCCTTCTTCTTCTTGCAGCAGATAGTGAAATGTCCTTCAGCAAGAGGCTGCCCCTGGCACAGGGATGCTGCTGCAGATTGAGCCAGGTGTTGCACATCTGCATGTCCACAGCTGGCTGCTGGGCTCTGCCTGTTCTGTCTGAACTCCCTGGGGAGTGAGGACCCTCCTGCTGGGTGGCTGAAGTTCCCACCAGCAGCCAGTTTTGTTCACTGTAGCATGAATACCATTTTCAAAGCTACTCCTGAATCCCTGGTCAGGTTCTTCCACTCCTTCCTGTTGGAGTTGGGGTGTGTGGCCAGATCACAGCCCGTGCTGAAGAAGCACCCTGTCCTCTCTCAGCTCTGGAGAAGCTGAGGGTTTTGGAGTGCAAGAGGTAGCAAGGAAGCCTGTCCTGCCTTGCAGGTGGTCGTTTGGAAAGTGTAATGCAAACATTTTGAGGCAAATTGGAGGTCCTTAAGTGTGCTTGAGAGATGAGTGTTGTATGCCTGTGTTTCTCAAGTGCCTTTTTCCTCCTTCTCCAGAGCTGGCTGCAGGTTTGCTCTGCTTCATACTTGGGGCTGAATAAATTTCCTCTCTGGTGGAGAGAGCACTGAGCTTCAGCATGGTTCTTGTGGCAAGCACTGAAGTGCAAGGGGGAAGGTTTCTTCTTCCCTGGGAGCCCAGCTGTGATTCTTACTGAGTTTTTTCAGCTTTATCTGGTGGGTTTTTAGTTGTCCATCCAGATGAGGCACTTCAGCACATGCTTTAGTGCTCATGATGATGTTTAATAGACAGTTTTTGGACTTGATGATCTTGAAGGTCATTCCCAACCTTAATGATCTTGTGGCTGTGTCATGTTTGCAATTCTGTTGTGTTGGGACTGTGTAGAAATAAGAATTTCTTCCAGCTGCTCCAGTTTTTGCTATAGGTGGCTTTAGCATCCAAGGAGACACTGTCTGGACATGGTGGTTTTCACAGCTAGGGCTGGGAATTCATAATTAACACCAAATTATACCCATGGTTTCCCCAGAAGAAGATCAAATAGACCTTATTTTAACCTATCTCCAGGACACCTGTAGTGTTGAGGTCCAGGGATGCTCATCCTGAAGTCTGTTAGACATTGATGCTGGTTGAACTGAAGGAGGTCTGAGTCTCTTGGCTGTTCTGTGCCCTGGAAAGAAAAAAAAAACCACTCAGCAAACACTCCTGTGTGACCCAATGTGCTGCTTCCTTTCTTCCATTCATTATTTCTTGGATTTATTTGATATGCCCAGCTGCACATGAGCTCATTTTTTTCAAGGTGGCTCATTTTGGAGGATTCCAGATGATCACTAAGGACCACACTCTTATTACATAAAGTCAATTAAAGAGCATACGTGCACATCCCATTGATTTGATTTAGAACTAACAAAAGCTTTCAGTAATGTGCAATTACAAGAAACTTAATGACCCCTTTATATTGAATGCAACTTCCGTGGCACCTAATATGCTTTGATGAATTGCTCATTATGTGCAATGGTGAAAAAGCTGCTGAAGAGATTAATAATTGTATAATCAATAGAGAAATTCAGTCTTATTTGGCTTTTTTCAAGAGTGAAAACAGGAAATTGTAGAGATTATGGGTCCTTTTCTGCTCCCCTTTTTCCTCCTGTGCCCCCTGAAATATATATATATATGGGGAAAAAAAAAAAAAGGAAGTTTTATTTCTGTTACATTCAGACTTAAATACTTTTAGAGTTATCTGGAAGGTAAAAACCAGGCAAATGCAGAATTGTTTTTGGTGTGTTTCAGTTCAGAATCCTCTCTTGTCTTTGCTTCAGAGGTGATTCATGGGTGTTCAATGCCAGGCTCTGACAGCACCATTTTCCTGTTGGGTGCTAAACTGGAAAATACAAAGCTGATCACCAGGATCAGTTTGTATTACTGATTTAGAATCAGAGAATAGCAGGGTGGAAGGGACCTCAAAGATCATCAAGTCACTTCTTACTTTCTTGCTGTCTCTGCAAAGCCTTGTATGCTCTTCCTTAGCCCTTCCTGACTGGTACCCACAGAGCTTGGGATCTGGCTGCCTTAGGTGGCATTTGCACAGTTGTGTGATGTGGAAATTTTGTGTAAAGGATGAAATATGTCTGTTTTGTTTCCCTTACAGATGCCTTTAGGAATGTAAACACGTAATTTTGGTTAAGATGTGGTTTATTTGTCCCATGCCCGGCCCTGCCCTCACACACGTATGGATCTGTGTGTCAAATGTGGCTCTCATCACACCAGGCAGAGGCTACAGCCTCTGGGTAGCCCAAATCCCAGCCAATCCAAGGAGTGAGGACTCCTGAAGATCCCTATTGGCTCTGATTCTTTGGTACAAAAACTAAACCAGGTTGAGAGCAGCCACCCTCAGACTAGACCCCAGTGTGTTGGGAGCTGCTGCAGCTCTGCTGATTCCTGCACTAATTCCCAGCAGCTGCAGAATTCATCCCTAAGTGTTTGCAGAGAAGGAGAGAGGGGTGTTCCCAGGGTTACACATGGGAGGGATGAAAAAAAACCAACACCCAAATCCAAACCCAGGAGTTTCAGCGTGGTAGGATGGGACTCATTTAGTCTGGGCATCTAGTCAAGATGTTCTGTGTTGTTTGTTGGAGATTTCATCTCTCAGGAGTGCTGCTTAGTAGTAGTGGTACCCTGATAACAACTGTAGGATTTTCCTTGTGATGGGAGTTTCTACCAGGAGCTTATTTTCCTTACTTGTGTGTCTATATTCAGCCATTTTCTCTTAAAAAAAATCTATATATGGAGCTAAGGGAATACATTTTTTTCTTCCAAATTTCTAATTCCTCTGCATTCACTTCCAACTTTGAATAATAAGTGACATTTCATCTGAAACAAAGGGCATGCTGAGCACAGGAGCCCGATGGAGCAACATGTGTCATTGCTGGTGGAAAAATCCAAGGGCAGGAATTACAGCCAGCAAAGTGAGCATCATATCCTGAAGCATTGCTACAGGTAGCAGGTGTCAGCACCAAACCTCTAGACTCACTCCAGAGTTAACATTTCCCTGTCCCTGTGCTGAGCAGTGGCAGCTTGGCCAGAGTGGAAAACCCAGTCCCCTCTCTCTCTCGCTTTGCCCGGACAGCTGAAAGATGGAGCATTATTGGCTGGACGTGGCAGGATCCGGGTGTAATTTCACTCAGGCTTTTCACACGTGCTGTTTGAAAGGTGCAGCTGGGGTGTTACTTGGATTTTCCAGGCCACCTGCACCAGTCAGAGAAAGTTGCTTTTGGTTTTTGGTGAGAGGTCGTGACGGCATCTGAGGCTCCTGCTTCGGTTCCGCTCAGGGTAGAGAGGATGGTCCCCAGCAGTCGCAGGTGGACATGAAGCATCAAGCAAAGGTTGGTTAGTCAGCTGTGGAAAGAAGCTCAGTGTGACCCTGAAGACCTTGGGCCATTCCAAGAAGCTTTTCCTATTGCTAAGGAGATGAGAAAGCATCCTGAAGGAACCGAGCTGGTGCCGTCACTGTTTACATGGGAACAGAGACACAGACACGGCTGGTGACACACAGAGTGTCAGCTCTGGGCAAAACCTCCTGGTGTCCTTTTGCTTCAACTCTATCACACCCCTTAACAAGCAGTGGAGAGCTGCAAAGCTCACTCCTGGAACAGCAGATTCAGCCACAGCTCTGCTACTCAGTCTCCTTGTACAAGCCTCTCTGGATCACTGCTGAAGAGGACTGAGGTCAGTGGAGAGACCATCTGGCTTACACAGCCTTTGGGGTATGATGCCTGAAGAGCCCGGGGCTGAACCCAGCCAGAAACCTGAGCCTTGGTGCTCCCACTAACAGTTAACAGCCCTGGGGGATGATCCAAGTGCCATCCATCCCTCCCAGCACTTGGTGAGTTTGGCCATAGCTCTCAAATCACCTTCCACCTTTCCAGACTCCAGCTCATTCTTTAGGAGTGTGCAGTCCTCCAGGCTCTTGTATTTGTAGCCCCAAATTGCTGCTTGCAGTTGGAAACTCCCTGCATGTGCCATCTCCACACTCCCTGCACCACTGACCTCCTGTCTTCTTGGAGTGTGGGGTCAGTGTCTGAGCTGGAAGGCAGAACTTTGTGTCAGAAGAACAGGTGTTTTATTAAAAGGCCACATCTCAGTAGTCAGATAGGAGGAAAGTGAAAATCTGCAGCAGTTTCAAGCTTTGCCAGTGGATGGAATCCATGAACAGCCACCAAATGTTAAAAATACTCCATTTCATATGAAGTTCACAGCTATATATGGAACCCACATTTGTTCAGCTAGAACTGGTTGTCCTGTTTGTGCAGGAACCCGAACTGCTGCATTGGTAAGATGCTGATTTTGCTAATTAGCAAAGCAACATTTTCCATTGCAAGGGCATTTTAAAGCAAAATTAAAGGCAAGAAGAAAAAAAAAAAACACACCCTCCTTATTAAACTAAACGGTGGTGTAACAGCTCACCACATCCTGCTGCCGTGGCATCTGCTGTTTAGCAAGGGAAAGGTTCCTCTTTCAGATGCCTTGACAGGTAGAGCAGGTCACGTGGCACCTGCATTTCTCAGCACTATGATTTTATTTTTTTTTTTGGTCTTGCTGTCAGTGGAAAAGCTGAACGTGAGGATGGAAAATACCCGTCGAGGGAAAGCATTGTGGGGAACTGTAGGTGTTAGTTATAAAAGCAGCAGTGGCCCCTCTCCCCAAAGCCAGCAGAAAAACAGTGAAGGAAAAAAACCAACCCCAAATCTGATGACAAAGGTGCTGTAAATGGTTGTACTCAGCTGTTTGATCTGATAGGGATCAACCTGCTGCTTTCAGGGAAGTGTTGTGCTGGTCTAGGCATTGAAGAACGAAAGCACTTGCACACTATTCCACAGCCAACTGTGTGAGGGTCCCCAGCAAGGCAGGTAATTCATCATGGAATCATTAAGGACCTTCAAGATCCTCAAATCCAACCACGTCCTGAAGTGCAATGTCTACACTTCATTGGTCACCCCCAGGGGTGATGACTGTGGAACCCATTGCTGTGGAAAACCAGGGAGACCAACACAAGTTCAGGTTGTTAGGAAGCATTATGGAAGAAGGTGCATCAGAGCTCACTAGAAACTAAGTTTCAGAGCTTCTCTTGCTCACAGAAGCCTCCCATGGTGCAAAGGTGGAGAGAAGCATCACTGGAGATGTCCTGGTTCCTGTGCTCTCTCTCAAAGGATTGGCCACAGGCTGTTGTGGTAGATGCCACACTGGTACAGGTGGGCAAACAGTGCTTCACCGGAGTTGTACTTCACTTACAGAGCTTTTGATTTGTTGTTGGGAAGGAAAATAATCAGGAATGTTTGATGTTTTCTTGCAAAATTAAAAATAATCAGTTCTGGGTCAAACAAATCCTTCCAAAAGATTCAATTTGATCCAAAACAAAACATCTCCTAATGTGCAACAAAAACATTTTGGAGTGATAAGTAAATTTCCCAGAAATTTTAAATTAACTATGTTGATGCTAAGGACATTTGAAACTATTTGAGAAAAATAATCCATATTTTCATGTCTTTGTGACTGACTCAAATCTGCATTTCCCTCCCCACAGCAAGTTTTTGCCTCAACCTCTGGCTCTCAGACCTGGAGGTAGAGAGGAGGCTCTTCTTGGGCGTGCTAGACCCTGCAGCTGGAGGTGGCAGAGAGCATCCTCCCAGGTGACCCCAGCAAGTGTCACCCAGCACACTTCACACATTCTCATCACCCAGTTCCCCCCAGTTCCCACCCAGCAGAGGGGTTTCCTCCCAGCCTCAGGTGCCTGGCAGGCGGCGCAGGAAAGCCCATGCTCAGCACACTTCCCCTTTCAGCTCTTGCTGCTCTGCCTCCCTGGCCTGCCTGCTGTGCTGGAGCACCTCTTGCACCCCTAGCCACCCTTCTCCCTTGCTGGAGGGTTTTTCCACTGCGTTGTTGGGAACTGGTGCATTTTGGATGCTGGGAGGGGGAAAGGGGAATGGGTGAAAGTGAAATAAAGAGCCTGGTGTCTGGGATGCGCTGCCCGTGGGCTGGTGTGGATCACAGGGGTCTTGGATGGGCCCCATTTGTTTGGGAGATCTGGTGGCAGTGGTTACACTTGGGTTGAGGTGCAGTTGTCTCACAGATCCATGCTGATGTTTAGTTTGTGTTGTTGAACTGCCAGGTGTTGTCACAGGAGGACACCAGACTTGAGCAGGGCAGCAGAAATCACCTCTGTTAAGAGTCATCAAAGTGAGCTGTAGTGCTGAAGGTCTCATCTCTGTCCTGCTGGAGTCACTAGGAGTGATTTCAGCTGGAGGGAGGATGCCCAAAGGACCATGGTGGTGTCATGGGCTAAGCCAAGGCAGGTGGGTTCCCAGCTGAAAGGAGAAGTGCTGTCTTAGTGTAAGCTGTGTCCTGCAGTGCTTGAGTGACAGAGGATTCAGCTGAGGTTAGTGTGACTGGCAAGAAGAGCTTCTGAGTGCCTGCAGTGACTTTGGAGATTGACCTTTGGCTTGTGTCATCAAGTTTGGGTTGTGTCATCAAGACAGCATGGGCTGGAGGTCTGGGGGTTTTTAGGTTTGGAAGTTTACTGAATGAATCAAGCATGTGCTAGAGCATTAGTCTGAGATAGGAGCTACCTGAGTGCTAACCCTGCCTGAGATCAGGATCTCCTGCACTTTTCCACCTTCCTGACCCTGTCTGTGAAACACTGGGGATGCTCACGTTCACATTTTACAGCAGCACTGTGAAGATTCATTATTGAACATTTCCAAACACTAACTGTACAAAGACTGAGTCAGATAGCTTTGATCTAATTTTATTTTGTGTAATTTGACTTCATTTTATTTGATGTCACAGAAACTTTGAGGGAACGTTGGCAAAACTGTGACACTGCCCGGCCCACACGAGGATTTGTTTTCGTTGTCACACTCAACACCACTGGGTGTTTTGGCTTTGAGAAGCTTATCAAAGAAACTATCTTTACAGAAGCATCATGGAAAAAGCATCCCACAGCAAAATGGCATTCTCCTGCAGCCAAGGCAGGGGCTCAGAGGTGTCTGGACTCCTGCAGTGTGTAACTGGGCTGTGTTCAGCAGGGCTTGGCCACTTGAGTGTTTGGTGGTATTGAAGATGAACTCTATGCTGCACTCTTGAAAGAACTGCTTTGTCTTCACATCTTGTTTCCATACCACTCTTAGTTGGCTGCCATAAATAGGTGGTTACAAATACAACGGGTATTTCCTTTCTGCAGCAGGGTGTGCAGATCCATTGGTAGAAGTGGTTTCAGTGGCCAGGACCTGTGACACGAATCCTGACTGATTCATTTACTGCAATTACACCATGGGCAGCAGGGCTGCAGAAAAAAGAAAAACCAACCAAACCCAAACAAACAAAAAACAGACCCAACTAATTGCTTCAGGAAGTTTGGTTTAGACAAGCTTGGTCTTTTCCAGTAAACACGTGAAGTTATCTGGATGGCTGTGAACAGCAGCCCACTAGGAAAGGAAAACATGGGCTTTTCTGTGGGGCTTCCATGACGTGGGCATGAGTTTGCCACTCCCAGCAGTGTTGGGGAAAACTCAGAGCTGGTGATAGCCCTCCCGATGGCATTTTGTCTTTCTTCATGTAAATCAGGTGGTGGCAGTGGCTGCGGGGAGGTGGGGTGGAAATGAAAGGGATGTTGTGCAGGGTGCTGCAGATGGCCCCTGCCAGCTTCAGTCATTTCCTGAGCATCTGCCAAAAATCACAAGCTGATAAATGGATAAAACTGGAGTGTGGGAAACTCTGGTGCCTGATGATCTGCAGGGGAGAGGGAAAAGAATGGAAGAAGACTCACAAAGAAAGAAAACAGCACTTTATCAGGGGAGATGTGGTGGGACTGGCTGATGCTGAGATAGCCAACCTTGTTTATTCTCTCCTCTGCCTCTTGCCAAGGGCTTTCATTTGCTGCTCCCTCCCATCTGCTCGTGCGGAGAGGAGCGAAGACTGGCCACGTGCTGCTCACCACAGGAGGAGGATACACATTGCCATGTGTTACCAGCTCCAGGGAATGGGCAAGAATGCAGCAATTCCCTCTTTTTTTTTTTCTTACATGTTTCCTAATATCATCCCACAGTGGAAAACATCAGCAGGTGAAGCCTTCCTCCATCTAGGCACTGCAGCTGTACATACCCAGGTTCAGTGGCTGGCAGCTCCCAGCCATCAGTGCCTGTCGTGGCTGGTACTTCCCAAATGGCTTTTTTTTAATGGAAGGGGTAGATGATTCCAAGATTTCCTGATTCTGAGAGTTCCTGATTCTGAAAGTTCCTGTTATTCTCTTTGTGTTACATTGCTGAGCCCCTTCTAGAGCAAACAACCTGTGCTATCCTTAACTGATGTGGAATGTTCAGTAGGTTGAATGCAAGCAGGGATCCAGGGTGCTGCTGTTCTTGAGGTGCCTGGTTTTACCCGGTGTTCAGCATGTTGATAACCTCAGTTAATCTGCTGTTTGCACTGTCATCAGCTACCTGGTGCTGTTCAGAACTAGCCTGAACTGTCCAGGAATGGCTGCAAGTGTTGGGGGGGCTGTGTGCTGAAGAGAGCTACCTGCAGCAGTGGGATGCTAATCGATTCTTTTTCTCTTGTCTTCTTTCTTTGCAGTAAATGAAATTATAAGGAATGACCTCTCCAGCACCAATGTCCATTCGTAGCTTTTAACACGAGCCTAGTATGAAACCCACCCCCACTTTTGACTTAGCTGGCATGGCAGCTTGAGTAGAGAGAAACTGAACGAACTGCAGACGTTGCTGCCACTCTGATCTTCCACCTCCCTGACTGTCAGGACCTGAAGATTTACCTCTTGCTTACAAAGAAGTAGCTCCTCGACTTCGACTGATGAAAAAGCTTCTGTAAAGAAAAAAAAAAATCATCTCAAAATTGAGGAGAGAAGAGGCTGTGAGCTGGCCAATCCCACGGGACAAAACTAGGAAACTCAGCAACACCCGAGTGCTTCTCCCAGTGCTGATCTTCATGGCATGGCACCCTGGAAGTGCCTTATTTTACCAGGTTGTGGCATCAGGGCATTTGTAAGAAGCTTTGGATTTGCTGCCATTACAGGTGTTGGTAGGTGCAGAAACTCCAAAGCTTGCATTCTGGAGAGGGATGTTGGAAAAAAAAGCACAGGACT
This sequence comes from Ceyx melanurus, assembly GCA_024611195.1. NCBI lineage: Eukaryota > Metazoa > Chordata > Aves > Coraciiformes > Alcedinidae > Ceyx > Ceyx melanurus. The sequence continues at coordinate 25,971 of JANHGL010025891.1, forward strand.
CTGAAGCAAAGTAAGGAGAGCAACCCCTGCTCCAGTAAAATGGGTTTATGAATTCCAGAATTCCTTCAGCTTTTCCTCTGCTGTAATGTACAGCCTGTTGCCTTATTCTCAGTGCATTTCAAAAGCCTCCTGATTTGTCATCATCTCAGCTTTCTTTTGCATATTGTCTTTATTATGTGCTAATGGATCATAGGGTTGTTAGTAGTAGCATGTGTAAGATTTTGATTTTAATCTGGCTTCAGTTAGAGCACAAGTGAGTTGAATAGCACAAAAAAAAGAGAAAACAACAAAAAAAAAAGGTTGATGGACAAAAAAAAAAATTGAAAATCTATCTTTTCCATGATAGATGAATGTGTATGCATGTACATACATACTAGTATATATGCATATATTTATATATGACAAATAATATAGATGATTGCCTAGTGAGGGCACTGAATTTAGCAATAATTTCCATTTCTGAGAATGCATTTCAGATCCACAGCAAATATTTCATCTAGTTCTTTGGGAGGGTTTGTTGCACCTAAAGCAGGTATGCATTTTCTTTCCTCATGCAGTTAAGCAAGCACTTTAGATAGGCAAAGAAGGATGCATCCAAGATACCTGTTATTTACCAAATGACAGAATATGAGTTATAGTGACTGTAAATACCATTATGGAAGAGTGTAAAATATTTGTTGTTATAATGTTATTATTCCGCAGAAGCCTTATAACTCTCTGCTACATGTATGGAAAAGAATCTTACCAAAAACCAGAAAGGTTGAATATGCAGCTGTATAGTGTGTTTTCAGATTAGTTCATGTTCCTGGAGCTACAGGTAGGCATGTAGTGTAGCCTTTAACATTGTATTTTTTACAATCAACTGCTTATTATATAACTAGCAACAACCTAGTATTTCATATAACCAAAAAAAAAAAATAAAACAACGACAAAAAAAAAATCCAACTAAAGGAAAATAGCATGATTTAAATTAATGAAGTTTAACATGAATATTGTGCCTTAGGAATCTGCGCCCCCTCCTGGACATACACCCGAACTACACCCCCTGCTGGGGTGGCTCCTTAACCCTCATGCAATGAAGATTGAACAGGTTTCACAAAGAGGTGAAATCCTCCTAAGTGTTTGAAAACATTATTCTGTATAATGATGTCTTACTTTCTTTAGGAAAAAAAAAAAAAAGGCAAAAAAAAAAACCAAACAACCAAGGCAAGCCATATTTGTCACATTTGCACATTACTGTGAAGACATGAGAATAGAATATGGCTCTGTGTAGGTAACCTGCTGTTACTGCTCCTTATACTAGTCTGTTACTCCTCACCTGTTTAATCCCAGTTATTTACCCTGTATTTAGCCTTGTAGATGTTGCATGAAACATTTCTTAGAGACTGCCATATGAAAAGGTAAAAAGCTTGACAGATGTCAGCTCAACTTGTAGCTAGAAAATAGACCCAATAAAGCAAAATGTTTTGCTGGAAGCTAGTCTTAGAGTGGTTCATTTTATGTTACCTTGACAAATCTTCCTTTCTCGTGGAAAATAAGCATTTTTACATTATATACATTTATAGTAAAAAAAATAGATCTCCCATCTCTTCTACTTGAAGCTGTTTGCCTCTGGCTGCATCTTGATAGAACCATCTCAGTGTGGAAGTGAAGTCTCTTGTCAACTCCTCTCTGTTCCCCCCTCCTTGCATTTAAAGATGTTGCTGCCACAGAGAGAAAATTCTGTCTGAGCTAATCCTCAGATTTTATTCTCTCCTTGTTTCAGAAAACAAAGTGTGGATGGAGGAATCTCTGGTTATGCCAAAGCATTTTTTAATTCATACACAGAAATACCTTGGGTGAGGCTTTTACAGTACAGGACACACCCTCCACATGTTCACAGTTCAGCAGTGATTTTATCAAGGTTTTCAACTGGCTGGTTTGATATGTTGCACCTCCTTCAGCCTTAGTTTTATTTTCTTCTTTAAGGTATTTTGGAATAAAACCCAACCAACCACAACAAAAACCCAACAAACAAAAACCAACCAACCAACCTGTTGCTTTTAAGCCTGGAAAATGGCAGATTTTGCATCTCTTGTATATGTATTCATAAAATAAAACTGAAAGCAGAATTATTTCTAGTATGAGACTGCTATCTTGTCTTTGTACTTGTGTTCTGGGTGCTGCTGGCTGTTGATGACATTGGTTTTCATTAACCCTTTTGTCAAAACAAAACCAAAAAGCCTCAATTGATGCTCTGAACTTAAGAGCACAGCAGTGAGTCAGGTAAGTTCAAAAAGACTCTTGCCAGGTATGATTCTGACTGTTAAAATGGTCTGAATTTGAAGTGGTGAAACAAATTACCTTCTTACTCATGCAAGAAAGTAATTACATCTGTATGTACTGCTTGGACAACAATTTCTTTTGCTCTCCCTGGAAGAAAGTTAGGAAGTGTATAAGCACAAGACTCTGCCCTGGTTTAGGGAAGCATTTAAACACCTTTCAGAAACCACTCAAGGAGACACAAAGATGCACAAAAGCCTTTGTTGAATGAAGACTTTGCTCTGCCTTAGGTGTGTTTTCCTGTGAGTCCAGGGCAGCTCCTGCTCACCTGATTTCCTGAGGGCTGCTGCCAAATTCCTCCCAGGCAGAGGCAGATGCTGCAAGCCCATTAAAACCTAGATACAGTCCAGCTCTTCAGTCAAAAGATTCTTTCTCTGCTTCTCTGTGTGGAGGGTGGAAATAGTGATATTTATTCCTCATTTGGACAGCACCAGCTCTGTTCCTGGAAAAGGAAAAATCCCGAAAAGTTGGTCACAAGCTCACCGTGTGTCCTGGAGATGGTGGCATCATTTTGTACCAAAGCAAAATGGTCACAAACTGACTTCATCCAAAGAATGTAGTTTGGTCCCTGTGCTGCCTGGCTTCCTCTGAGCTTCCTTTCTCATTTCCACACACCCTCTCAAAGCTGAGCAGACCTGGGCACAGCCACATTAACTGCATCTTCCCCAGACTGCTTTAGGCAAAAATAGCCTTTAGCAAACTCCTAGCTGACTACTTTCATTCATAACCAGAGCAGAAGGTGAATCCCACACATCCATCTGGTACTGTTTGACTAAAGAGCCTTGCTGGAGTCGTGCCGTGGATATTTTTTTCCCTTCCAGATGAAAATGGCAAATTTCAAGGAGTTAAGTTTCTTGGAGAGAGCTGCAGTGCCTTGAAGCTCAGCTCTCCTTCACCACTGAGGGTAGTTTTAGTGCACTCGTCACTGTTAAATCTATTGAATTTGTCTCAGTAAAAATGAAGTTAAATCCCTCTCATGAAATAATACAGAGTGGGAAGGTCAGTGGAATAAGATCTTGGTTTCTGGAGCTATTTTTTCAAGCAAATGTTATGACTTTGGACATGGAGAGATTGGGCTGGTCAAGCTAAAGGGAAACTCATCTTCTTCAACTTCACACATGCCCAATAAGGTGCTTTGCCTGGTTTAATTTGCCTGCATTGTTTCCTCTTTCTCAGCAAGTTCATGGATTTCTCCTTTGAGCCTCTTTCCAAGAAAATAAAAAGGATTTTGGTTCTCTTCAGGTAGCCAAATAATTTGTTCAGAGCAGATCAGTTACAGATTCTCATACTGTTGGCTTTAATTACGAGCCCTTGATTCCAAAATCAGCTTTTTTTTGGCCAAAGGAAGTGTGTTTTTTGACCGTGCAGCCTCGTGGAGCTCTAACAATTCCAGTGGTGCCTTTCCAGGCTCGAAGGCGACGGGCAGCACACTTGGCACTCGCCCGTGGGCACGTTAGCTCCAGTCCCTTCACCTGAGAAGCTGCTGACTGTAGCACTTCTCCAGCTACTCTCAGGGACAGGCAACCCACAGGCCACTCTCTGCAGATGTGGCAAATTCATTTGCAGGCATTTAGGAAATCCCTTTTTTATTCAGCTAGGGGAAAGAGGTTCCAAAGAACTCTGTCAGTGCCCGTTTCCAACGCCTTGGCTGAATCTGTTTCCCACCTGCAGCTCCTGTCCCCAGCCTCTTTCCAGCTGAAGGAGTTTGCAAGCAAGCCCCTTGGTGCCCCTCCACTGGTGACATTTACAAACCTGATTCTGAGGTATAGATGCTCCCAAGAACACTCATGGGTGGGGGGATCCCAAAATCCACCATGGTTTTGTTCTCATCCAGCCAGGGGACATTCCAGTGACACCAGCTTCATGGTACTGGGAAATAGCAAAGACCTCTAGGCCTCCAGAAAATACTGCAGTGCTTGGTAGGAATTAATTGCAAAGGTTTGGAGTCTTTCTGTTCTGGTTTGTTGTGGTTTTTAATAAGAAAAAAAATTTTGCTCTACTTAATTCTGTTTAGAAAACACAAACCACAAATTATTTAGTGTCAGGTTGGTACAAACTGCACCTCCTCTCCCCTTTGCCCCATTCCAAATGTCCCCATCCCCTCAAGCAAGCCCATACCCACTGCCTCTGCACAGTCTCCAGTGGTTGCTTTGCAGGGAACTCCTGCTGGATATTTTCTACCTCTGTGGCCTCCTTCCAGGGCCCCTGCCCGGGCAAGTTGATCCATCCCACTGCTTTCATCCTCCTGGCAATCTTTTTATTAGCTTTTTACCATGAGCTTCTTGTCTATTTCTGCAAAACAGATTGGCCCCAGCTGGAAGATGATGCTGAACTGAGGACACACCTTTGGGAATATTGCCCAGCTTGCTCCCCTGCTTTCCAGCCACCTACACCAGGGGGTTTAACCCCACCTGCCCTGACAGCTCACTGGGGAAGCTGCTGCCCAGTGCTCCACACAAGAGGCCAAGAAACCAACTGCACGCTCAGAGGAGACAGTTTGTGGTGGTTGAGCTCAAGGGACCTTGTGAAGGACCTTGCTAGCCAAGAGCTCCTGCTCCCAGATGGGCAGTGCTGAAGGGTGAAGAGCAGAGGAAGGAGAAGCACCACGTGGCACTAACCTGTTTGCCACAGGCCTTTCCCTTACAGTGATGTCACAGTCTGGGCAGGGGGAACAGACATCACCTTAGCCCCACTGGAGACTCTGGGCCTGGCTGGGTGTGGGCTGAGAACAGCCACACTTCAGTGCAGCTGTGGAAACAAATCCCTTGCCAGTGTGCCCCTGGGAAATGCCTCAGGGAGACCACCCATCACCCTCCTCCTGGCAAGTGCTGATCAGAGCAATTCAAGCAGGTTCCTGGTGGTTTCTCCATCCAGCAGCACGGGAGAGGCAGGAGGGGCTCCAGGGCCAAGGCTGCACAGCAGCAGTGATGTGTGGGAGGGAGCAAACTCTGCCTGACTCCCGGGATGAGTGTCCACAGGTGGCTGCATGAAAACTCCTTTAACTACACACATGAACAGCGTGGTCTGGGTGGAGAAGCCCTGGGGGGAACTTCAGCAGCATTTCCCAGACCTTCCTTGACTCTGGGAGCTGCCTTTTCAGCTCTCTGGGAGTAGAAGGTGCCGGGGGTTTTCTGGGTGCTCTGGTGCAGCTGCTGACATGAGTCCCCCTGACCTCAGCCATGCAAATCACTCAACATGGTGCAGGCTGGTGTAGGAGGTTCTGGTTCCGTTTTCCCTGCCGTGCACGTTGCCATCCTTGCTTGAGAAAGTTGATCTTGAGAGAAGCAGACAAGAGGAAACTCCCTCACACTGCAGAACATCAGTAGTTTCAGGGTTTAACCTGCTAAACATCAGTGAAATACCTGGCCACTAAGTCTACCTGGAGCCAGGACCAGGGCCACCACTACTATGTGAAGCTCCTCGTGATCATCTCACTTTCATGTCAGCTAACAGGCCTAGGAGACCCTGGCAAGGGTGCCAGGACAGCTCTGGAAGTCACCCTGCCTCACAGGGAGGGGTTCTGCCTCTAGCAGCTGGCTGAATTGTTCACATCTTTGATTATTCTATCTCCACAAATGTTGTCCAGTTAAAAGGAACTGGACTGGTTTTGATCTGCAAGTCTAGCTTTAGTTATTCCTGAATGATGCCAGAAGAAGTGAGATCAGAACTGGGCTCAAAGTCCAGCCTCTGCAGAGCTTTATGACCCAAGTTCTGTTGTGCAAGAAACACTGAGGGGGCAAAGGGAAGAGAGGACAACGTGCTTATTGCAACCAAGAAGAGTTAGTGCAGTAGCTGCACTGCACACACTGAACTTTGGCTGCTCTGCAGAACAAAGATTTTGTGCCCCAGCCCCATCCTGGCTCCTAGGAGAAGGTGCAGTTGCAACACTAATCCCAGCTGATTTCCAGGCTCTGTCTGGCCATGGACTGGGGTCTGTTGAGGCTGGTTATTGGCATTACAAAGCCCATCTGCCACTCACCCTGAGCTGGGTTGTTTAGCTGACTGCTTCTAGTGGCCTTCCAAGCTGTTCTTCTTCCTTTAGCAGGTTGGTGACTTCATGCCACAGTGAGTAGAGCAGTGGCAAGCCCATCAGTTCCTGCTTCTGGCTTCTGCTGGGTTGAATCCCAGAGAGAAACCTGGAGAGAGAAACATGCTGCCTGCACACCAGCTCTCAGATGATGTAGGCAAGGGGAGAAACCAGAAGCAACCAGTGAAAGGGCTCTGTAACCCTCACAGGGAAGAAGTTCCTTCTAATTTTGAGGTGGAACCTTCTATGCTCCAGTTTATCCCCATTGCTCCTGGGCACTGCAGAGAAGATGGTCTGACCCCATGGCTTTATTCCTACCTTGCTAATATGTGACATGTTGTGTGGAGCTGGGATACTTCACAACCTAGCAACAATCTATATTTACACAGCCTCAGAGATTCCCAAAGTGATCCTTTTCAAGACTTTACTCACAGAATAATGATTAAAAAAAGTCTATACTTGAGGTTGGCTTTGCTCCTTATTTTAGGCAGATAGTCTGTGTTATATTTTCTATGTATATTTTTTTCAGCTATGCTGTGTAAAAATAGAAGTCAGTGCTATCAATATTTATGCACAAAGCCATTATTTTAGAAGGCCCATAGCTACAGCATAATCCTTCCTCTGTACTCTTTCCATCATGATTTCACATGGCAAAAGGAAGCTTCAGGAGGAGTTTTCTGTCCAGAACTTCAGACAGGGAATGCACCCTGGTTCCCAGATCTAAAAGAAAAGGGGAGCAAGGTTTCAAGTGGCTGTGTAGAGAGCCTGATGGAAAAAAAACTCCTATTTCAGCCTTGGTTGTGTGCAAGGTTTGTGTCAAATGTCTGACTGGGAGGTTTTGGTTTCACCCTCCCTTGCTCCCCCGTGGCTGAACTTTACAGCCCTTGCTGAAGCTCTGAGCAGCTCCTTCAGCCCCGGTGGTCTCCAGTCCTCCTGGCCCTGCCCATGGGATTGAGCTCAGCAGATCCAAGCCAGGAGATCCCTGGAGCTGCAGGGCCAGAGCCTGCCCAGCCCAGCTTCTGCTGCACTAGCCCTGAACAAAGGCAGCCAACATCAGCAGCAGCCTCCAACCAAGATGCACCAGCTCAGCCAACACAGAGCTCCCAGCTCCCTGCAAACAGCCACCAGAGCCTCGTTTGCTCTAATGGCTCTTTCTTGGCCAAGTGCTCAGTCTTTCAGCCATGGGCACCCACATGATCTGTCTGGCCCTGTGCTTTATGGGCTCTGTAATGATGTGCACTCCAACTTCACTCCTCACTTAACGCCCCAACATGGAGCTCTGAATATTCCTTTGGAAAAGTTGGCTCGGCTTGTCTGGGGATAGATTTTGTAACTTTTTTTTTAAAGACAAAAGAAGAAGAAGAAAGGAAAAAGGAAAAGAAGAAAGGAAAAAGGAAAAGAAAAGAAGAAGAAAGGAAAAAGGAAAAGAAGAAAGAAAGGAAAAGGAAAAGAAGAAAGGAAAAAGGAAAAGAAGGAAGAAAGGAAAAGGAAAAGAAGAAAGAAATGAAAAAGGAAAAGAAGAAAGGAAAAAGGAAAAAGGAAAAGAAGAAGAAAGGAAAAAGGAAAAGAAGAAGAAAGGAAAAAGGAAAAGAAGAAAAAGGAAAAAGGAAAATAAGAAAGAAAGGAAAAAGGAAAAAGGAAAAGAAAGAAAAAAAGGAAAAGAAGAAAGGAAAAAGAAAGGAAAAAGGAAAATAAGAAAGAAAGGAAAAAGGAAAAGAAGAAAAAGGAAAAGAAGAAAGAAAAAAAGGAAAAGAAGAAAGGAAAAAGGAAAATAAAGGAAAAGGGAAAAGAAGAAAAAGGAAAAAGGAAAATAAGAAAAAGGAAAAAGGAAAATAAGAAAGGAAAAAGGAAAAGAAAGAAAAAAAGGAAAAGAAGAAAAAAGGAAAAGAAGAAAAAAGGAAAAGAAGAAAAAGAAGAAGAAAGGAAAAAGGAAAAGAAGAAAGGAAAAGGGAAAAGAAGAAGAAAAGAAAGAAGAAGAAAGGAAAAAGGAAAAGAAGAAAAACAAAAAAAAGGAAAATAAAAAAAAAGAAAAAGTAAAAGAAAAAATCTGGAAAAAAAAAAGGGGGGGAAAAAGAAAAAAAAAGAGAAAAAGGAAAAGCTGGTGGGGGGTTGGCAGGGCTGTGTTACAGCAATGGGCATAAAGCAGCCTCGGGAAGGCAGCGCCTGCCACTGCCAACCAACCTCCTTCCATCCCCTTGGATCCACTCCCCAGGCTGGTTTAGCCAACACCTGCACGGACACCAGCAACACCAGCAGCTCAGGGACTTTGGAGGGGAGGTCTCTGTGGTGACCCAGGAGGTGACATGACACAGAGGTGCAACATCTGCTCTGCAGCTGACACCAGCACCACCACCATTCTGAACTGGTCCAGGGAAGACTCAGCCTGAAAACCACAACCTACGAACACCCGAGCCCACGGAGGCTGGCAGCTCTTGCTGGCTGTTCCAGAGGTGCTGGAGACTGATGGAAAACCTCCCCAGCCTGATGCCAGGAGCAGCTAGCAGGCCAGCTTGGTTAGTGCAATGTGTGAGCTCCAGCAGGAACACAGTGAGGAGAGAAGAGGACTGACCACAGGCAGATTTCTTCCTGTCTGTGTCACTGCTGAACGCCGTCGTTCCGAGCAGGAGGTGGGAGAATGGGGTTGTTTTTACAAGAAACCTGTTGACAGAGAAAAGAAAAAAAAAAAAAAAGAAAAAGTGAAGGAGAATTTAGCAACTGGCTGAATTTGGCAAATTATTTTAGCTGGAGAAAATAACTCAAATAGTTCAAACTTGGAGGGGAAGGGGGAGTGGGAGAAGAGAAATTCTGAAAATCCATTATTTGCACAGCTCTCCTCCAAAGAGTTTATATCCTCCTGCCTGCTACCAGCTGGCCCAAGATTGAGCTTGCCTAATATTTTCCATTATAAAAGATTCTTTCAACGTTTTTATTTTTTTAGAAGCTCTAACACCTCCATTGTTTGCACCAGGGCCCTTATAATTTGGCAGGGACAAAGCCCCTGGGCTAGAGAAGTGCCTTTTCTTTCATCCATGAAATTCCAGTCAGGTTTGACTGGATGAAAAAAAAACAACAACAAAAAAAAAACCTGTTAAAAAACACCATTTCCCTTCTCTCTCTTATGTGCCCCAAGAAAATATGGTGGCAGGCTGCCAGCACAGCAAGTGAACATGAAAGGTCTCATTAAATCCAGCCCAGGTTGTCACCAAAGCAGCCATCCAGACTCTGCTGGGAATGTCTGGGGGCTTCCAGGGTAGCTGCAGCAGCAGGGGAAGAGTTGTGGGAGACCCAACATCACCCCAAGAGGAGTTTCCCCAACAGGAGGAGGAGGCAGAGAAGGGAAGGAGCTCGTCCTGTCCTCCTGTCACTGATTTAAGAGACCTGGCAAACCAGTCTCAGTGCTCTGGGGCTCCTGCTTCTTAGTCTGGGAAGAACAGAGCCAAGTTATCTCTCAGCCAGCTATGAAATAGCAACACTAAGCCACGCTCATCTTTCTCCAGCATCTTGTTCTTTTCCTTGGGAGCAGCAATCTTACCCTGCCCTCTGCTAATAAAATTAACCCTGTGGTCCCAATTGTGTCAGTTCACTCTGCAATGCTGAACTGGGAATGGGTTTGGTGGTCGTTGGGGTGGGTTTTTTGCAGCACTGAAGAGGGGATCATTGTCTTGGAAAAGTTTCTAGTCTACACGTTGGAATAGGACCAGCTCAGAAGACTGTACAGGAAAAGATGAGAGCCCAGGAGCCAGACTTACTAGGGAGGCAGCTTCCAAACAGTGGTCTGGAAATAGAAACAGGACCATGTGTACAGAAATGAGCCCAGAGAGCAAATGGAAGTGGAATGGGAAATGGGAAAATTTGGCCATCGTTCTGTGGGAGACCCAGTGAAAGGCCTGAAAGACCTTAAGTAGCCAACAGAATTCATTCCTGGCAGAGGAGACTGTGTTATGAAAGTCAACATTGAGTGGAATATAGCTCAGATAAGCACTAAAGCAGAAATGAACACAGAAATATACAATTTGCTGCTCCTCCGGGCTAGATTTTGGCCTCCAGCAGTGACACTGGAAAGGATGGCACACACGAGTTCTGCAGCCAGCAAAATCCTGACACTTGTGAAAATCTCAGCTCAAGCCTCAACAGCAAGAAAATGGTTTATGCCACAGAGTGTCAAGCTGGACAAGCCTTCCCAAATATGTCAGTATTCACCAAAAACTGGATGGAAAGCCAAACATCAGAGAACACCACATGGAAGTTTGACTTGACTGTGAAGAGCTCTGCATTCCCATGGGTGTGCAGCTGTCAGCAGAACCCAGCTGACTCCACAAGGGAAGTGCTTGCCCACAGAAAAGCTGTCAGTGACCACCTGAGAAGTTTGGTTGTTGCCTGAGAACAAAAAGAAATCAGCTCTGGCAACCTGCCCCTGATCTGTTGGCTCAGATATAGTTTGACCCTTTGCTCCATCCAGAGATGGAGCACAGGGAAAAAGCTCATCCCAAAGCTAAGCTTGGCCAAGAGATGCAACATTTTCCAGTGGGAGCTGGACCAGGGCTATACTGGTCTTGAAACCTGCCCTGCTGTGTGTGCAGAGCATGGTACAGAGCATGGCACAGTTCTCTGTGTGACTCTCCTTGTGCCAGGGTACATATGTGGGCAAAACATGAAAGGAAGATGCAGGGGTAGCAGAGTGAAGGCAAGAGTTAACACCTTGACCTCTGCCTAAGTTTGCTTCACCCCAAAGATGAGTTTCAAAGTGAAATGAGAGGTGGGTGGCAAAACTATGCCAAGGTTTGGCTTTGCTTTGATGCTCTTTTGGGAAGTCCAGACTCCCATCTGAATTCAGAGACAGGGAAAGAGGCAGTTCAAAGATGGGTCTTGGTACTGCTTCTAATTTAAATAGAAAAGATTGTGTATTTTCTCCCTCAGCTGGATATTGTATTAATTAGCATGATAACTTCTGGAGTTCTACTAATAAACTATATGTTCAATATATTGTATATAATTACTATGTATTTATATTATCAATATAAATATATATTACTTTGGCAGTAAGAACCATTGAAGCAACATCAGCAGTTCCTGAAGGCAGAACTATGAGCACCTGAAGGCTCTTTCTTTGGACTGCAGGAGTGGGATAACTTGTCAGGAATGAGTAAATTGGAATCAAATATGTATAGAATTCAGACTAGCTAAAGACATAATAATCAAAACCATCAAAGCTTGGTGCATAATGGTTTGAGACAAGTGGTCCAGCAAATAGCATTCTAATATCACCTTAACCACAAGGGCTGCTCAGATGTGTTTCATGAAGACATTTAAGTTAGCAAAGAGTACTCATCATTAATCTTTTCTAATGGCTTTTGGGAGCCACAGTTCATTTAAACATTTTACATTTTTATTACTTATGTATGCAGGGCAGCAATTAAAGCTGTCATGGTCATATAATGAAGACTAATGAAAGCAAGACCAGGGCAGGTTTTCATTTTCTGTCAACCTGAATATCCATCTGCTTCTGCCATCTCCCTGCCACCTCATCCCCACACCCCCCAAATTTTTATTTAAGTTTTTTTTCTTGCTTGAAAACCAGCTCCCCCCTCCCTAGGCATTTACCCAAACACCTTCACAACTGCCCAGGAGGAACTCTGAAGACTCAGTGGTCCTTTCTGGTCTTGCATGGAAGAAGCAGATCTCCTGGGAATCACACAAGTGCCATAAAAAGCTCAAGTCTTTCTCAATGCAAGCAAATGTAAGTGATGCAACAACAACATCTTTATGGTATGTTTTCTTGGCCACTGTGAAGTAATAGTTTTGGAGGGGAGACAGGGATTAGTCACCCCACAATTAGTCATTCTGCAGTGTAGTTTGATATTTGAGAGATCTGGGTTTCAGAAGTGTGGTTCTGTGACCAGAGGATCTCTTTTCAAGTATTTGCTGCTTTTGCCCTCTTTTAATTAGGACGAGTTTGGAGAAAGAAAAAACATTCATTCTTCATGTTGAAATTGCTTCTGTGCTCATGTGCCTCTTACCTTCAGAGAAACTTTGTTTTCTTTTTCTCAGGAGCTGTGACCAAAACCTCAGTTCATCCACCCTACCCTGCCTGAGGGACAGCCCATCAGCCTGGCCAGACATCCCAATATTCATGCTACAAAACTGAAGCCAGTGTTCAAGCTTCAGCCTCCCCAGTGCCCAGTACAGGGGCACAATCCCTGCCCTGCTCCTGCTGGACACAGTTTCTTATCCAAGCCAGGATGCCACTGGTCTTCTTGGCCACCTGGGCACATGCTGGATGACATTCAGATGGGTGTCCACCAGCACCATCAGCTCCTTTCCCAAAAGGCACTTTCCAGCCATTCCTCCTCAGCCTGAAGAGTTACCTGGGGTTGTTGTGACCCAAGTGCAGGAGCCAGCACTTGGTCTTGTTGAACCTCATCCCATTGTCTTCAACTCATTGATACAGATACCTCTGTAGAGCCTCCTGCCCTCCAGCAGAGTCCATGGGCACTTCAGCTTGCATGCCTGGTGGGGAACCATAAGTTCAGTCCCTGATTGACATCTCCTAAAGGTGATTTACTGCTTTGGGAAGAGTAAAGGACAGAGTCAGCCAAACTAGAACTCTCCTCATCTGTAACAGAAGAATTCCTGTTAAAGAAAACAATTTTCTGTAGCAAAGTTCCTGACTGAGTCAAAAAGGCCATATAGATATTTTAAAGTGTTAATCATAAATATCAGGGGAGAGAGAACTTAATGGCAGAGCTCCCAGTGAGTAACAATGTTTGGTCTCAAATATTTCAGCTGATGTCACATACTTCCCTGATCTGTACATGGCAGCTCTGCCATTGTCTTAACCATTTCATGGTTGGAGTAGCTGCAGTCTAGCCTTTGTGTCACCAAAAGTGTGCCACACAGCAGGGCTTGCACCAAGCACATGTTCATCACTGGTCCTGGCACCTAGACCAGATCTAGTCTCTCATGATGCCTGCTGGTTTCACCAGCTCTCCCCACCACAGCAAGAACCTCCATCTTCTTTCCAACCAACCTTCCTTCCAGCTCCTTGAAAGTTCTCTGTTGCCAAACTCCCATCTCCTGTCTGCCTTCCTTGCATACTGGTTGAACTTTGGCACCAAGAGCCTTTCATAATTCTGCTTGCACCAGTATAAACAGAGTTAATATCTTCTTGTTTCAGACACGTTGTTGTCATACCAGCCCAAACTCCAAACACAAAAATCAAATCTGGAAAAAGAAATATGGAGAGAGAGTCATGGGCCAAATTGATTTGACTTAAAACAGCACTGAAACAGATTAAATACTGTGTTTCATTTGGAAAAACAGCAGCTGTCTGTACAGTAACTACTGTGCTTCTCCAAGGGGTTTTTCCCACATGTGGGGGCCAAACTCAGCCAAATGCAGCTTGGAGTTAGAAGGTAAAACTCCCATGAAATTCCTGGATCAAACCACTTGAAGATGTAAACAGGGTTACTTGGATTTGAAGTCAGATGAAAGCTACATGCCTTGCACCAACTGGGAATTCAACATGTCTCTGCTGATGGCAGGCAAAGAACTGAGCAAAAAAACTCCAGCCCAGAGGACACTGGCTGAAGACAGAGCCTTGCTCCTCTGCCTGGCTCCTCTCTGGCCCCCCACCCAGAGCAAGCATGGTGCAGATTTGCTCTCAGGGACACCTCTACAACACCAGGGTCAGAGCAAGCACTTCAATTATCGTTCTAACAGAAGCAGCATCTGAAATGATTGTTACCTTAAATGTTTTTTAAATTGATGGTTTCTCTGAGAAAGGGACAGCTAAAATAGGTTGCTGATCCCAAAGCTGAAATTTCATCTATTTTTGCATTACTTGGTGGATTTTGTGCCTCATGAGGTAAGGGAGAAGCCAGTTTTCTGGTGACAGTCACAGTCTTCTTTTCCCTTGACTCTACAGGGTGTGCAGGGCTGTGTTCCTGCAGCTGAGCACTGGGCTCCAGCTATCAGACTCAAAAAAGAGAGGCACACCCTTGAGGCAGCTCCAGCCCATTGACACAGGAATGATGCAGGGTAGAAAACCAAAGCAGATTCAATTAGTGAAAACCAGAAGCTGCAGTTGGGAGCTTCTCTCTCCAGTAGGGCTCAGAAGCCAAGCTGCCTTCCCTGAGCCTTAGAGTCCTTACAGACTAGCAGAGGGAAGATCACTGCAAGCACCAGGTATTTCTGTTAGTGGGAAGCCTGGTAAATTCTCTTTCCATGCCAGCAACACCTCCCATTGGCAGGCTTACTTGGCAGGCTCCAGGCACTGAAGCAAAACGTGCTCTCTTTTTTGAGATTCACCACAGTGGGGTTTATTCCTGACATGCCTCTCAAGAGTCTGAGGAGATGCCTGTGACCCTTAAAAGTCAGGGAATTAAGTGGCCCAATAATGGAACTGACTGAAAAATAGTTGCCCCGAGTTATGCCAAGCAATATGGGAATAATTTCAGAGCAGGTTGTGTTTCACTTTTTTTTCATACTCTCACTGTATTTTAAGTCTGGGTTTTGCTCTACATTTAATTTATTTTTTTTTAAACACTCTTAACTGCACATTAAAAGAACAAGGAACAAGCACCATGTAAAAAGGGAGAGTAGGGAGCAGAAGACCCGATGCAAAAACTCTCTTCACCAACCAATGTGTCAAGTCTTCCTCATCAGATGGCACCTCAAATTCAAGAGGTCCATCCCCATTAAATACTGGCAATGGGAGCAGAGGGAGAGGTGGGGGAGGACTCACCTGCCTCTCCGAGCTGGGACCTGCCTCCAAGCCTCCTCCTCTCCCCCGATGAAGCTGCCTCAGGGCTGGTTCAGGGGCCCTTTATTCCCAAGCACTTTGTGTCAGGTGTTCCCGTTTCTGATTCAGTTTCGGGCAGGGCACCTCCTGAAAGAAAAAAGTCCATTTCTTCCTCAGCCTCTCTGGTGCTCCTAAACCTTTCCACTTCGGCTTGAGCCTTTCAACCTTATCTTGCAACTGTGCTGCTCGACCGAGCAGATCATCAACTTGCTCTCACCTTGCAGAGCTCCCTGCTGCCAGGGACAGGCTGAGGCATTCCCTGCAATGGAAACCATCACATTGCTCTGGGGGGGCTCTGCCTGGATCCCCACCTCCATCCTGGCTGCCACCAGGAGCACAACCTCCCTCTGCCGGGTGGATACCACTGATCCCTGCCTGTGTATCGAGCTCCCCACAGGAGCTGGGCACGTTAACAAATAAACTTACCTTGTGCATGCACAGCACCCTACCCGGCGACCTGCAAACGCTGCTGCACCCCCCGGGGCACACAGAGTGCTGTTTGGTGACCCTTCCAGAGGGTTCTTCTTACCTGAGCAGCAATGCCTGGTGCTGGTTCTGCCCACGCTGGCCCAGCCGGTTTCCGAGAGCAGGGTGCGGGTACAGGCCGCTGAAGCCTCGACGTCGCGTAGCCCCCTAACCCGGGCGGCTCCCGCTTCTCCCGCATTTAAATAGGCCGCGATAGCTCGGCCACGCCCCTCCCTCGCCAAACAAGGCCAGACTAGTCGCTCGCGGCTACCTGCCCGGATGCCGAGTAGCCCCGTGAATTCGGGTGGCACACAGTGGAAGGAGGAAAGCCCCGGCCACTGAGTTAGCCCGTTGTTTTCACTGATCTTGCCAGTGCTTCCCCACCTCCAGGCACCATTATGGGCAGTGATTTTCGTTTTCAGGTGTCTCTCCTGACTCCCTGCACTGGATGAAGTTAATGGGATATTTTCCCAGGCAGTGGCTGCTCCCAGCAGTGATAATGCTCCAGTCAAGGGTTGGGGTGCAGCTCAAGTCCACTGCTGGGTCTTGTGCACCACACTGGGGGTGCAGAAAGTAAAAGGTGGCACCTGCAGGGAGAAGCAGCCAGGACAGGGGACCCCAGACTGCCCAGTAAGGGATTCCAGCCCATACACATCACATTTGGTATAAAGCTGAGGGATGAGAAGGGTCAAGCCCCTCTTGCCCTGCTTGGACATGACCCTCTTCCAATTCCTTCCTTGAAGGATCCCAGGAGGACTCTGTCCATTTTGCATTTGATCCCCATCTGCGTGTTCCTGAACCCAGTACCAGAATCCAGCTCCTGAACACAGCTCCTGTCCGCTGCTGGCCCCAGTCTGGGACTCTCCTGGTGTCAGTGCTGACAGTGGTGGAATTACTGTTGGGAGCGTTGTCTTTGATACTGGTTTAATATATATCTGCATATATTCTATTCTTATTCTTTTCATTCAAGCTGTTCCAGTTCCCTTTTCCAATCTCTGAGTCTCCCTTATTCCCTTTCTCTTCCCCTTGGGGAGTGGTTAACAGAGAGCATCTGTTATAGTTCTAGTGAGCTGCCCTGACCCTAACCCCTGACACCAGACCTTACCCAAAGGGCTGGGCCAGCAGCCTCCTGAGCGGGGCTGTACTCCCAGCCAGCTCCTGAGCCTGTTGAATCACCCTGCTAGATACTTCTCTGCTGCTTTAGCTAAACCAGGAGAGCTGCCCTGCCCTGCCCTGCTCTGTCCTGCTCTCCCAGGGCTGCTTGGCAGCTGCTGAGAAGCCTGGTCCCTGCCAGGCAGTGAGGGGACCTGGAGCTGCCGCCGTCAGGAAAAAGAGCAACGCACTCAGCAGGAGAAAGGCAGCCTGGTGTAGCTGTCACATAAAGCTGAGAGCCCCCAGTCTGGCTCCTTATCAATTATTAGCCTGCTGCTAGAAGAAGAAAATAGATTTCATAAGTGTTGTTTCTGTTCCTAAAAGAAGCAACTAGATTTCATCAGTGTTGTTTCTGTTCCACGCACCAGACAGTCTGACTGAATGATTTATGGGTGTGAGCTAGTGCGTGTGTGTGCGTGTGTGTGTGTGTGTGTGTGTGTGTGCATATGGTTCAGATCCCATAAAGCACAGTCCTGCCTGTTGTGTGCGTGTGTGGCTAGTTAATGCTTTATATGGTTCATCATCATTCCTTTTTCGTGTGTGTCTGTCTGGTTTTCTTGGGCAGCGCCAGTTAAAATTTCTTATTTTTTAGGGTTTTTTTCTTCATTGCACATGAATTGTGCTGTGGAAGCCAAGAGCATCTGCCAACTCTACTGTCTCAAAAATAAAAGTTGACACTCTTCTAGAAACAGTTATCTCCTCAGTGTAGTCATGGTCAGACACAGCCACACCCACCCCTTTCTTCAAACTGAGGCTGAATTTAATAATGTGCTTGGCTGGTATTATTTCTGACTAAATATCAAAGATTGAAAAGACTTTTTTTTTTCTTTCAAGATGCACAGAATCTCAGCAATCCCTATTTTAAGTGTGCACAAAGGAGAGGACTTCTCTTCACAATGGCAGCTGGGAACAGTGCTGAAGAAGCCAAGGTGAAAGTGGAAGCAGCTATAGGACAGTCACCCCACCAGAGAGTTAAAATTCCTCTTTGATCCCATCATGGGTAAATGAGATAGTACAAATTTAAAATTACTTTGGGTTTTTCATTTTGGTTTTAGACGTTCAGGACACCTTTCTTTAAATAAATAAATCATTAAATGCAGAATCATCGAATTATAAAATGTCAGGGGTTGGAAGGGACCTCTGGAGATCATTGAGTCCAACCCCCCTGCCAGAGCAAGGGCACCCAGGGCAGCCCACACAGGAACAGATCCAGGTGGGTTTCTCTCCAGAGAAGGAGACTCCACAACCTCTCTGGGAAACCTGTTCCAGGCTCTGTCACCCTCACAGTAAACAAAAATTGGCAGAAATTGTGTGTGCATCTAAGCCTCCAGAGTTGATTGTCCCTCACAGTTACTTAACAGTCTGCATCAGGGTGCTGTGGAGTCAGAAGAATATTTTCCTGCCCTTTTAATAACTGTTTTGTACTCAGATAAATAAAAAGGCAGTCTGTAGCTTGAATACATGACATACTGATAAAAACCCATCAGACTGTTTGAAAGTAAATACACTCAGCACCTTGGATTGCCACATTTTATGGTTACTGCACAGTAAAATCCAGCAGTAAACCTGCAGTCACAATCAGAATTACCTTTTCAGGGGGCTAAATGCTGTGGCCCCTGCAGATGCACAGCACCAGCTCACCAGGGGTGCATGTTCCTTGTCTCTAACAGCGTGGGCTGTATGTGCAAGGTTGCAAGATGAACTTCCCTCTCAGTGATCAGTGTTTCAGCCATATTTAATGTATTTTTACTTTCCAGGTTCAGTATTTCAATGAACTTTTGACTCACAGCAACAATCTTCACTAAAAAAGCCCATATA
>JANHGL010025893.1:0-14141 GCA_024611195.1 Ceyx melanurus
ACGATAACAGTGCCGACTCCAAAATCCCTTTTTCTTTCCTATTTTTCCACTTGAATTTTTAATCGCCCGTGGGAACAACATACGTTTCTTAAGGCTGGAGGCGATCGCGGCTGGGATCGGGTGTCAGGGTGCTGGGGCAAGGAGTGGTGTGTGGTGGGGCACAGCTGGGGAGAGTGATGACGGGTACTGCTGAGGCTTGGCTGGGCCGTGTGCTGCGTGCGGTGCTTACCCAGGCTGGGGTATTTATAGAGCTGTCTGGCCGGGAAGGCGGTATGAAAAGGCCGGCGGGACATTACGTTCCTGCTGGCCACACGTGTCCCATGCCAACCAGCACAGCGGCCTGCTCTGCCTGGGGTAGTTCACAAACGTCCTGCTGGAGGGAAGCCTTCCCTAAGGGGAAACTGAGGCACAACAGGCAGCCACTGGCCTGGGGATTCCCAAGCCAGGGGTTGGCTCTGTGGTGGCACGGGTGAGCCAGGGCACCCAGCGAGTCCCCAGCAGGTGGGATGGAGGGAAAGCAGAGCCCTGGCGTGGGGCTGAGCCCTGTCTGGCTGTGGAGGGCTTGGCTGTGCCGAGCCGCCACAGAGGAGACAGGGAATTTTCCACTGGCGTTTGGATCAGGCCCAAGCTGAGCTGTTAGACCTGCCTGCTCCCTGCTGCCAGCCACCAGCACTCATTTGCCCCTTGGCTTCGAGGGGGCATCCCAGAGAAAGCCCCTTGTGCTCTGCAATGCTACCTTGTCCCCTGCAGACTAAATACCAGTTTGCCCTGGCTCTGATGGCCAGGGATGCTGGGGGGCATCCCAGACCTCCCAGAGGTGGCATGGTGGGGCGCTGGCACCACGGGGAACCTGGCTGAGGAGCAAAGGGCCCTGCAGCACCCAGCCGTGATGCAGCTGTAATCACAGGCCAGGGCTGCAGTCATGGCAAACAAACAGGCACCGGCAGAGCCTATTTTCCTTGGCGTTTGGGGACAGGGGGAAGGAGCGGGATCCCACGGGCTCCTTTGGAAACACAGCCTTTGAGAAAACAGAGGCGCTTTGGGGACAGGATGGGCCCCCTGTGCACCTAGCCCTCCTCACCATGTGGGTCTTGGCTGCTGCACTTCTCCCCAACCACTGACGCAGGTTTGGGACTGGCCAGGTCCCCCATGCCAATGGGGGGAACGGCCAGCATGATCCTGCTGTCCCCAAATTGAGGAGCAGACACAAAGCTGGCAAGGTGGCCTAATGGTGATAATGGCAGGGCCAGGGACAGTGGTGGTCCCATGGGGACTTGGGCAGGTCACAACCTTTGCTTAGGACAGGGTGCTGTGGTGGTAGTGCTGGGGTGGCAGAGGGCCATGTGAAGCCGTGGCAGAGGTCGATCCCTCCTGGTGTTTCCAGTGCTGCCTGCAGCAAATGACAGATTGGATTTTTTTTTTTACATCAGCCCTTTGATGTTGTCCTGCCAGGGGCAGATGAGTTTTAGGGTCTGAGAACTCTTGGAAAGCATCTTGCTTCCAAGGTGAAATGTGTCTCTGGAGGTGAATTGATGTAGCTTTTTTAGGTGTTACCTGCCCATTAGTCCTTGCAGTGTCACCATCCATGTCACTGTCTTCCCAAGGCGGCCCTGGGCTCCTGGTGGGCAGTGAATTGCTTTAAGTTTGAAGCAAACACTGACATTGAGCCCAGAGCCACCTGAGACCCTTTGGGGTCAAGCTACTATCTTACCTGGCCATACCACTCTCCCCTAGAGCCACACTATGTTCTAACAGCCTTGTGCTCTGCCCACCCTGTCCCAATCCCTGTTCCTGACCCTACACTGCCAGCTGTCCCTGCTGCCTGACCTTCTCCTGCAGGGTCTCAGCACCTTCCTTCCAAGCTGGAATGTGTAAGTGGCCACCTGGGCTGTCCTGGTGCTGGGCATGGTTCCCCTGCTGCTGCCTGGTCTCCTACTTCTGTTTCCCCACCACTACTCCCTGCTTGCTGTGGTAACAGTGATTGGATTATAGGAGGACATGGCTGGTGGTGGTGGTGGCTGGTGCATGCCCCATGGCCCTCAGTCCCTGCTGTGGTCTAATCCGGTGGCACATGGCCAGTACGGATTGCTGTGGCTGAGCTGTGCCATGACTCTGGTGCTAGAAAACCCTCCCCAAGGCTCCCCTCATGATGTTTGGCTTTGTCATCCCCTTCCCTGGGGTGCCTTTCCCTTCACTGCTGTGTCCCAGACCTGGCACATCCATTGCTGCAGGCTGTGCTGAGGCTGGTGGCCACAAGCAAGCCTAGCCACCGGCATACTCTGCCAGTGAGAGCAGGTGAGGTGCCTCTCTGTGCCCCTGGGCAGCTGGATTTGTCCTCCTAGGTGTCTGCTGCCCCTGGGAAAGGTGGAATGATGGAACCTGGCTTGGTTTGGCTGGGAGGTGGGGTTGAGAAATTCTGTAGTTTTAGAAACAGGTTTGGGGTGCTAATTATAGGTTGGCAGGTCAGGGGGAAAACCATCTGCACGTGCTTGGGGGGAAGGGCTGGCTCTGCTCCCAGCACCCAGGCTCCCAGGGTTGCCCACCCTGGGGGGGGAAGGTTCTGTGTGTGGGGTCCCTACTGCCTGTGCCTGCCCTGCTGGGGCTAACCTCCTGAGGAGATGATGACCAAGTACTCCCAAGGTTCAGGCTGTTGCCCCAGTTCTGCCAGTGTGCTCGCACAGCTTTGAGCCCGTGGTGGTTCCAGGGGCTGACCAGGGATCCCAGGCAGGGGGTCACCCCCGGCCCAACAGTGGTGCTAGGATAACCCCAGGGCTGGGGGCTGGTGGCAGTGGAGGGACAAGTCTGACATCCCTGCCTGCTTGCCCACAGTGCCTGTCTCTCTGGGCAGGCTTCGCCACTGGTGCAGTCCCAGGGAACATGAGACCTCTGTGTGCTTGGCTCAGCTGAAACCCGAACAGCCACCTGGGCAGGCAGGCATGGGCGCAGAAGCCTTACTGCCAGCCCCCTGGCACACATGCTGGTGGCAGCAGGATACCTGGCTGTGAGCACGCAGGCCAACAGCTGCGGCAGGCTTGGTGCTAAATCCGGATTACCACCCGGAATAGTTCCACAGCCCCAGATGGAGCGGATTAGCTGGGTTTCATCTGCAGGAGAGGAGATGGAGAAGAGGTCTCTGCTCTGCCAGGGTGCCTGGCCTCAGAGAGCGCCCACCTGCTGCAAGGGGACTGTGGGGTGCTCATGGATGCATGTCATGGGCTTCAGGGACAGCAGCTCCTGGTCCACAGGCGTGCAGTAATCCCACTGGCACAGTGTGTCAGCAGGGACTGTGCTGTGCCCAGGCTTGACTGGGGGAACTGGTGTAGCACAAGGGCCAGGCTCTCCCGGGCTGATGTGTGTCCTCCTCACCGTGCTACTGGGTGCAGTGGACTCTCTTGTCTGACACATTCTGCTGGCATTGCTGACAGAGCTAGCTGGTCACCCTGCTCCCAGCTCTGCCTTGCTCCCCGTTATGTTTTTTCACCTTTTAACCAAATTCTTGGTGGATAGATCGATGGGCAGATGGATGCAACCCTTTCCAGGGTTGTGGTGTCCTGGGCCCCAGGGAAGACTGGTAGGGGACTGGGGTGAGCTCAGGGTCACCTGTTGCCTGCCCAGGCAGGGAAGGGATCTGGGAGCCCTGCTGCCCCATACATGTGCCCCCATCCCAGCAAGAGGGGCCAGGCTTCTGTGCTGGCTGGGATATGGCGTGAGAAATCAAGCGTAGCCCTCCCTCGTGTGCAGACGTGGCCGGCAGGGAGGGTACGTGTGCCGCCCCACGCACAAGACTCGTCCTTCCCTGCAGGGGGGGGCCGGGCTGCAGGACAGCACCAGAGCCTGGCTCAGGCTGCCTGGCCATGCTGTAGGGTCTACGATGTCCCTGGTGTCACCAAGCAGTGGGACAGCAGGAGAGGCTCCCCGGAGAGCTGGTTCTGGGCAGGGAGCAGTGGGAGGTCTCTGTGCAGCGGGGCTGATACCTTCCGTATCACCCGGAACTGACGGACAGTGGAGAGGCACACTCTGGGAAATCGTTGCAGCTGGCTCAGCACCCTCAGGGACGTGGCCCTGGGTGCCACAGCGTGTGCTAGGGGGGGAGGGTTCTGTGACCATGCACATGGCTGTGCCCACACCATCAGAGCAGGCAAGCAGGCGCTAGGGCTGATCGTCAGGAGGGGCAAGATGCCGGGCGACACATGGGCTGCCTGATGTAGCAATGAGGTTGGCAGCATCCCAGCTGTGTGGCAGCACAGCAGCCCCATGGTGGGCTGTGGCTCTCGGGGCCAACACACCATGGAAACAGATCCTCGGGGAGATGTTCTTTGCCTAGAGTGGAGAGTCCTCAGCTGAGGTGGGCAGCACAGGGACAGGGGTGAACCCACCACCCCCAGCCCTGGGGGACCCACTCCAACCCTGGGGGCCATCCGCAGCTCCATGTATTTGCTGTTCTGCCCAGCCTTATCACAAGGCAAACAGCAGCAGGCTGGGCACGCTCTGCCCGATCGAAGCGTCTCCTGTTCCCTCCCCTTTCATCTCCCCACCTTCCCCAGCCACCACTGCCAGGAGACCCTGGCTGAGGGGTAAAGGCCAGGGCCAGCTGGAGAGCTGGCAATGAGCAGTGCTGGGCTGTACCAGGGATGTGCCAGGGCTCTGCCATGGCTGTGCCAACGTTGCCTGGTGGAGGAAGTGTCTGGGTGGCGACATGAAGCCCGGTGCATGCAAAATGAGCCTGGTTGTGCCGCTTGCTATTCTGAGAGGTGCTCGGGGGAAGAAGCTGGTATTTCCTGAGCTGCCCAGCGAGGTGTAATTATAACCTGGGAGAAGAAAGGGGCTGCAGAGGAGAGTGGCCAGCCTCCCTGGCGCCCGTGGGGGAGTGGGCAGGGGGAGCGGGCCAGCTCTGCCCACACCATGGGATGCAGCAGAGTCCTGGATGCTGGCAGGGCTGTGGGTGGTGGGGGGTTTGGGATGTGACAGAGCACTGGGGATCTGGGGGCCCTCCTCAAGCCCACCACCAGAGGTGGTAGGTTTGGTGATGCCCATCAGCAACAGTGAGAAGGTGCAGAGTTAACAGCAGCATTTGGACGTGCTGGCAGCCTTGTTCGTGCCTGGATCCAGCCCAAGTGGAGGCCTAGCAGAGGGGATAAATCATCGCCCAGTGCCTGCCCTGCGCTTCCCTCTCTTCCTCAGCACGACTGAGCCTCCCTGCTCTCATCCTTGCTGCCCTTCACTTTGCCTCAGTTTCTCCACCAGGCTGGGTGTCACAGGCAGAGTGGACCAGCTGTGTGCTCCCTGCCCTAGGCCAGCTTTAGGGGCTTGCCCACCTCCCCCAGCACTGCTGGCAGCTGATATGTGGCCTGGGATGACCCTGATAGCTCTCCTTGGTGGCCTGGGCAGGCAGGGACAGACTGGGCCGCAGCTCAGGAGCCCAGAGGTACTGATGCCCAGACCTGGCCATGTGTGCAGGTATGACTGCTGTCCATGGCGTCCCCTCACCCTGGAAGTGCCATGGGAAGACTCATTTGTCCCCAGGGCCACTGATTCCTTGGAATTATAAAGATGGGCAGATCCCCTGCTCATCCCACAGAGACACCAGGCACTGGGGTTACAGGGAAGCAGCGTCCTCCTGGGGTTGGGGACAGTGCCACATCCTGACCAGCTCTTGCCTCAGTCTGGGTGGCATCTTCCACTGGCTGGATGTGGCCCCAAGGTGCAGATCCAGTACTGGCTGGAGAGGACCTCAGATCCCCAGGGCTGCAAGGGGTGGTGGGGGACCCTACCCCAGCTGTTAGCCTGCCCCAGAAAGCCACCCTGTGCTGTTTCCCAGCAGGGTGGGGAGGGCTGGGGCTTGCACAGAGGCCGCTTTGTGCAGCGTGCCAAGGCGTCCCACACTCGGCAGCACAGCCACCTTCCCCTGCCAAGGAGCTGTCTCCCAGCCCTGCGCTCTTCCTGCTCCATTTGTCCAGTCCCGACATGCCCTCAAGCCCCCTGCCTTGGCACCCTGGCAGTGCCAGCCCCGGGTGGCAGGACGCGGGTGAGCCCTTCATGCTGGGCAGTGCCACAGGTTTTATGTAACGTAAGTGGATGGGGATTCCTGAGCTCCCTGCCCCATTCCCAGCTGCCCTTCCAAACACCCCCACTTTCCTGTGAGCACCTGTATCTAGGAGGGGAAACTGAGGTATGGAGCTGCAAGCAGGGGAGTGGAGGTGGGCAGGCATCTTGGATGGAGGTTCTAGCGCTGGTCTGGTGCCATGCTATGGGCATGGTAGCAGAGTGGCCCTATGGGGTGGGCTGCAGGACAGCTGGCTGGGTGAGGGGACAGTTCCACCTGGGTACCCTCATGGGACTGTCAGAGCTAGGGTGAACTCTGCAGGGTGTTTTGTGTGCTGAGAAGGGAGAAGTGCATCTGCGGTGGTGCCTGGCCAGGTATCCCTGTCATCCCCTGGTGCCTGTTCCTGTGTTGCCATCAACACTGGTGCTGAGCCTGACTTCAGTATTACCAGTGGATGTGGGATCCATGGGACCCTAGGCTAGCCCCTCCAGTGTGCTGACCCAGAATCAGACCCTTGTTGACCCTTCTTGCAGAACCCAAGGAGAGCTCACAGCAAACCCAGCTGCCTGTCACTATGGATGCCACAAACATGCCCCTCCAGGCTGAGATGGTGGAGCTGGTGCCCAATGGGAAGCATATGGCCGCACTCACCGCCTCTGCTATTCCATCAATGGCAGGTGACAGGTATGGGCCCTGGAACTGCTGCCAGGGGTTTTAGGTGTCCTCTTGGTTGCTTCCTGCCCTTGTGATTCCAGCCAGTGGTGCCTGGGCATGAGGGGGGCATGGTGTCCCCCAGCGCTGCTTTAGCCTCTCTCCCTCCTTCTGTTGACCAGGTTTGAGGAGAACCAGTCTGGCACGGCAGAGATGGAGGAGTTCCTGCCCCATGGTGCTCAGAAGAAACAGACACACTTCACTGATGTGAGTATTGGTGTAGGTGCCATGGTTGTGGTTGGATGGGAGTAGCTCCTGATGTGACTGGTGCATCCGTTCCCTGTCATGTCTTGTGTGTGCAGTTCGAAGGGAAGACATCATTTGGGATGTCTGTCTTCAACCTGAGCAATGCCATCATGGGCAGCGGCATCCTGGGACTGGCCTATGCCATGGCCAACACTGGCATCATCCTCTTCCTGTGAGTGCTGTGTTTCCATGGGGCATTGGGTGTGGGAGCTCCTACAGGGGCACTGGTGGGTGCCAGGGGTGCAGGTGAGAAAGGGGTACCTGGCTTGGGGTGAGTCAGGGACCAGCGTCCTGCTGCCTGAGCAATGCCTATTCCTTTCGTGAGCCTGTCTGCCCCGACAGGTGCTGTGCCCCACTGGGGAGGAGGAGGATGAAAGGTTTGACTTCATTAATACAAGATCAGATTTACCCATGTAGTCCCTGGCTCCCTTGGGCATGAGGACATGGACCCTCAAAGCTGGGGCACCTTCACCCTGCAGTGCATCCGCCCTGTGAGCACCCAGCTGGTGCCAAAGCAAGGGGTTGAGTGGGCTTCCAGGATGGCTGCCTACAGGCAGACCCTGCCCACACCAGGTTTGCCCAATGACTGTTTCTGAGCCCCATACTGTGACCTGCTGGTGATGGTGCTGTCCTCCAACAGCTTCCTTCTGACGGCAGTGGCCCTGCTCTCCAGCTACTCCATCCACCTGCTGCTCAAGTCCTCTGGCATTGTGGGTGAGTGACAGGTCCCCAGTGGGGCTGTCATGGGGTCCCCTCTCAACCTTCAACCCGTCACCGCTCCTTGTCCTGCAGGCATCCGTGCCTACGAGCAGCTGGGCTACCGAGCCTTCGGCACACCAGGGAAACTGGCTGCGGCTATTGCCATCACGCTGCAGAACATTGGAGGTGAGGACAGGGTTGAGGGGGCACCCGACGGAGCTGGGGAGGGGGGATGAGACTGGAGCGTGTCAGCACAGCGTGACCTTGCTCTGCCCTGCAGCCATGTCCAGCTACCTGTACATTGTCAAATCTGAAGTGCCTCTCGTCATCCAGACCTTCCTCAACCTGGAGGAGAAGACCACGTGAGTGCTTCCTGCCCACGCTGCCTGCGTGCCATCCCCGGTCTGACGCTGCAGCTTTGTCTCCAGCTGCGCGGCCCATGGCAGGGATTTAGTACCATTAAGCCACTACTATTTTTGATAACTGTCAGTGCTGAATAAGCCTGTTGGTGGGATTAAACTGGGCTGAACTTCCAATCCCTGCTCCTCACATCTCTTTGGGATCAGGCTTTCCTCCTTGAGCAGAGCCTGGGTCTGTGGGGTTGGGGACGGGAACTCTGAGTGGGAATATGTGTGTGTGTCCCCATGCCCACATCCACACCTCATGCCACAGCGAGTGAGAGCTGGGCAGAGCTGCCACTGGGACCTCTTACCAGTCTGGGACTGAGTGTCATAGCCAGGCTTGACCCTATCTATTCTGGGGTGCTCAACCACACCTTGGACAAGGGCTGGGCATGGGTCCAGTACCATGGGAGACCGGGGGCAGCTTCTTCTGCCTGGAGCACTGAGGACCTGGCTGATCCCCCTTGTACCTTCTGGTACCCTGGGCTGCCCACTGGCAAATGTGTGCTGAGAACAGCAGTTCTCAGCCTGCCCACAGCAGCTCTAGCCCTTAGGGGTGTACCACTATGGGGGGTGGGCAGAACCACAGCACAAGGCTCCCAGTGATGCTGTCCTTAGGAGCCCCTGGGGGTGCCATCTTAGGGGTCCCAGGGATGCTAGCACAGCAGGGATGCCAGCCCCAGGGGATGCCAGTGTTCCTGGGGCCCCCAGCTCTGGGGTCCCCACAGAGGGCAGGCAGCTGCCCCCTTCCCCAGTCTATGGCTGCTTGTGCCTCATGTGCCCTGGCAGAGCAGGGTGGTGAGCAAGGCCTCTGCTTCCAGGGACTGGTACATGAATGGGAACTACCTGGTGATCCTGGTTTCTGTCACCATTATCCTGCCCCTGGCCCTCATGAAGCAGCTGGGTAAGTCAGGGGGATGCTGCCTGCGGCACCAGGATCCAGCAGTCTGGGGACTCCCGCAGGGTGATGGTACCAACCTGGGGATGGTGGGAAATGAGTGGGCACCCAGCCAGCGTGAGGATCTTTCTCACACTCACTGACCACTCTCCTCCTTCCCTAGGCTACCTGGGCTATGCCAGTGGCTTCTCCCTCAGCTGTATGGTCTTCTTCCTCATCTCGGTGAGCATCTGCCAGCATGTGCCAGACCCTCAGTGGTGTCTGAGGGACTGCTGGGGTGTCTGGCTCTGGCAGCGCATGGCCGGGCTGCATGCCATGGGGACAGCAGGGACAGCGGGTACTTGGGACTATGGAGATGCTGTGGCTGGGCTGTCAAGCTGCTGGGTTATTTTTGGCTGAAAGAGCCAAGTGCC
This sequence comes from Ceyx melanurus, assembly GCA_024611195.1. Classification (NCBI taxonomy): domain Eukaryota; kingdom Metazoa; phylum Chordata; class Aves; order Coraciiformes; family Alcedinidae; genus Ceyx; species Ceyx melanurus. Next base: position 9,412 of record JANHGL010025893.1, read on the forward strand.
GGAGAAAAGAGAAAGGAGAGGATGCTGGGTGGGTCAGCCACATGTGTGACCCTCCCACATGCCACTGCCCTGCTCTTCCTAACTGTCCTGCTGTCAATCCACACAGGGGCAGGCTGGGGGGCCAGCATTGTCACAGGTGTCCCGTAGAGGGATCCATGCAAGGGTATCCCTCTATCTGGGCACAGTGCTTGTTTGAGCAGCCTGTGCTGGGTGGTGGTGGCACTAGACACTGACTGTCCCCATGGTCTCCCAACCCCAGGTCATCTACAAGAAGTTCCAGATCCCCTGCCCACTCCCTGAGCAGGAGGGGAACCTCACCGTCAACCTCAACGCCTCCCACATCAGCACCAGTGACTACCAGAATGGCTACACTGTCCTCCAAACACCTGAGCAGGACACATGCATCCCCAGCTTCTTCACCCTAAACTCCCAGGTAGGGATGGGGGATGCGTTCCTAGGGCTCTGGGGGAGCCCCTACCCTGTGCACTCCATGAATATGAGTGGTCCTGGCGCTGGCAGCACCCACTGGCTTGGTTCTCGGCACTCAGATGCCCTCCTCTCGCACAGACAGCGTACACCATCCCCATCATGGCCTTCGCCTTCGTCTGCCACCCTGAGGTCCTTCCCATCTACACAGAGCTGAAGGAGTGAGTGGGGGCACCCCCAGGGAGGGGTGGGCTTCATCCAGTGACCACCTAAAAGCAGTACCATCTGGGTGTGGGACCTGAGCCACAGCATTGCTGGGAGGTGGGTGGTGGATGATAGGACCTGGGATGGATGGTATCAGTCCCAGGAGGTGGGGGATGCAACCTGGGATGGTTGGGTGGGTGGCTGGTTGGTGGATTACAGCTTGGGTGATGGGTGATATGACCCCTTAAAGGTAGATGTTATGACACAGGGTGGGTAGTGGTTGGTGGTGGGTAATCTGACCCACTGTGCAGCCCAGAAAGGGGAGCACAGGCCCTCTGCACCCCAGGGTGCTGTGGCACCACCCCTCCTAGCTGGGTGGGTGCTTGGTGCTGGTGGATGCCACAGGCTGGACTGGGCCACGGGGACTGTGCTGAGCCTGCTGTCTTCTCCAGCCCCTCCAAGAAGAAGATGCAGTGCATCTCCAACATCTCCATCATGGTCATGTATCTCATGTACTTCTTGGCTGCTCTCTTTGGCTACCTCACATTCTACGGTGAGCCCTTGGGAACAGGGCTGTGGGCCCTGATGGCATGCCAGCACCAGGAAAGTGGCAATGCCAGGGCTCACCCAGTGGTTTCGAACTGGTGCCCACAGGCCGGGTGGAGTCAGAGCTGCTGCACACATACAACAAGGTGGACCCCTTTGATGTGCTCATCCTGTGTGTGCGGGTGGCCGTGCTGACAGCTGTCACCCTCACCGTCCCCATCGTCCTCTTCCCAGTGAGTGGTTGCACAGGGATGCTGGGTGGAATCCCCCAGCTGAAACAGGAGGGCAAACTGAGGCAACAATGGGGCTGAGGCCCAGGGCCAGGGTGGCAGGGACTGGTGGGCTGCTGGAATCAGGGAATGGGACTGTCTGGGTGTCAAGGACAGAGTTAGGGCAGGGGTGATGGAAACCAGTGGGACCATGGGGACAGGGCTGAGGCAGGGGAAGGAGTGATAGGGAGCAGTGGGGCATCAGGGGAAGGGGTGATGGGGGCTGGGAAGAGGTGACAGGGACCGGTGGTGCCATGGGAACAACACTGCAGCAGGAAAGGGGTGACGAGGACTGGTGGGACTGTAGGTACAGGGGGAGGGATGGGCCTTGGGTCTAAAGATGGAGTGTGACACCCTGTCCCTTTGTCACCCTGTGACACCCTGTCCCTCTGCCCAGGTGCGCCGGGCCATCCAGCAGATGCTGTTCCAAGGGAAGGACTTCAGCTGGATCCGCCACATCACTATTGCTGTGGTTCTGCTGACCTTCATCAACCTCTTGGTCATCTTTGCCCCCTCCATCCTTGGCATCTTTGGCATGATCGGTGTGTGGCAGCACCCTGCTCCTGCCCCCTGCCCCTGGGTGCTGAGCTTTGTTTGACCACCCTGTGCCTCAGTTTTCCCTTCTCACCATGCTGGGATTAAGTGGTGTGTGCAGGGTCCCCAGTCCCATCCCTGTCCCAGCAAGCTGGTTCCTGTGAGCGTTGACAGCCACTTGCTGCACTGCTGGCTGGCACTTGCTCTTCGCCTGGGTATTTCCCTTGATCCTTCAAGCTGGGCTCCCCCCACTCAGCATCTGGCTTGGTGCCAAGGCCCTGGCTGCAGTGGGGGGACATGGGGATCGTGCCAGGACACGGTGTCCCCGGTTCCTGGAAAGCTTTGCCAGGCCTTTGCTTAGTGGGGGACGGGGGGGGACAGGACCTGGCCCAGCAGTGAGGCTGGCAGGGCTGAGCTGCGGGGTGGGGGACCTCGGCCCCCTCTGTCCCTGTATGTTCTAGGTGCCACCTCTGCGCCATGCCTCATCTTCATCTTCCCTGCCATCTTCTACATCCGCATCATGCCCAAGGACAAGGAGCCTCTACGCTCCACCCCCAAAATCTTGGTAAGCATGGAGGGGAACTGGATAAGGATGGAGGGCCTGGGGATAGTCTGGAGACACCATTACCCTGGCTGTGGCTGTCCCTGACCTGCTTCCCTGTCCCCACAGGCTGCTTGCTTCGCCCTCCTCGGGGTGCTCTTCATGATCATGAGCTTGAGCTTCATCATCATCGACTGGGCCACGGGTGGAGGGAAGAGCGGTGGCAGCCACTAGCCAGCACCGGGTGCCCATGCCAACCTCCCCCAACCCACCAGTACCCCAGGAAGAGCTGGCCCTGGGTTCAGCCCCCATGCCATGGCCCCACTGGGCTTCCTTGGGGACCTTCTGTTGTCTCTGCCCATCACCCCTGGACGTGGTTAGGGGGCATGAGCCATGGCAGGTGCGGGATGTGCCCAGGATGGGTCAGCAAGCCTGGGGCAGGCACTGTGCCCCCCACCCTGCTCCAGCAGGTACCCTCCCTGCTCCATGCTTCAGTTTCCCCATCTGCAACATGGGGAGAATAATACTGCCCTACCTCACCAGGAGCTGTCAGGTGGAGCTGGTGTCCGCACACCCAGAGCCACCAGCTGTGGGCACTGCCAGGTGTGCAGGGCCCTGCCTACCACGGGGGTTGATGACTGGGGCACTTTCCTGCCTCCCCCCTCCCCCCGCCAGAATGAAGAGCCCTGATGAACAGAGTACATGGGAGGAGTCCAGCAGGGTGATTGGACTTGCGGCAGTGCCTGTGCCTGAGCCATCTGCCCTCCCCCTCTCTGGTCCCCCAGTCCCAGGCAAGATGCCACCCCATTGCTCTGGCATCATAGGGGCAGTCTGGCCCCCAGAGGCAAGTGTAGTCCTGCCACTGCAGCTGGTGCTACCCAGCCTGCTGCTCTTGAGCCTCCCAGGGGAACAGTTGGCTCCCATGGCCCACAGACAAGACCAATGACCCCCAGGCCTCACTCGGGGGAGGTGGCGCATCCATCAGGGGCTTGATGTCTGCTGGCACCCTGCCCATGCTGTGGCTTGGATGCCTGGAATATGGCCCCTCCTAGGGGCCCAGGTAAGGGGTACAAGGGGGTGGGGGCCAACTCAGGGCTCCAGAGCAAATCCCCTATCTGTGTGCCCAGGTGCCAGGGAGATGGGCACCCCTTCAACTCAAGCTGGCCCTGCTCATCTTGCACCCAGGGCTAGCACCTAGGCCCCCCAGCCCTCTTCCTCCCACCCACCATCCCATCCATTCATCCATCCATGCCGCTGGGACATCCCATGCCATGCCAAAACCTGGGGTGTGACTCTCCCACCCCCTCACCTTCCTTCCTTGTGTGTGTGCGTGTGTGTGCGTGTGTGTGTGTGAGGCAGAGTGGCAGAGTGGGCAGCACGGGGCAGGTGGGGTTGTCCTATGATGAAGTACATCAGAGATGTATTTTTTTACTGGGGTGGTGGAGCCTGGGATGCTTTTTATAAATACTGTATATAAGAGTAGGATTTTTTAACGTTGTGTTGCTCTGGGTAGCTCTGTATAATGTACATATCTATGCAGAGAGAGAGGGCCACGACCCAGTGCCAGAAAGGGGCACTGCTGTGGATCCTTGCTGCAACACAGCCCTGGCATTGCCATCCCCAGCCTGAGGGGTTGATGCTTTTAAATGATCCATGGGGTGATGTCTGCACTGGCAAGGAGATCAGTGATGCCTCCAGCAGCAACAATAAAGATGTAAATGTGCCCAGGTCTCAGGCATCACTGGGGCGGGCAGGGAGCTGGCATGAAGGCTGGAACCTGTCATGCAGCATCTCGGGCAGCACAGAGCACGGGCATTTGTGTGCATGGTTGCACAGACATACATTGAGATAGCACAGAGATCCAGACACGCGTGCACATGGGTGAATGGATGTGCACGGGAACAGCCACACGGATACATGCACAGGGCCGGTGCACATGCATGCCCAGCAGGAGAGTGGCACACACGGATGTATGCACGTGGGTGCGCAGGCGTAGGTGGGGACAGTATGGACACGCGAACACACGTGCGCGGGCTCAGTGCACTCCTGCACAGACACGAGGACGCACGGACGTACAGATGCGTGCACATGGGTGCACGGGCGTACACGGGGACATTCCCTCGGGGACACATGCAGGGAGACAACCCGGGGACAGCGGGGAGGGGGGGGGAGCTGCCTTTTGCGTGCTGGAAGCTATCTCCTGCCTCTGC
>JANHGL010025896.1:0-15824 GCA_024611195.1 Ceyx melanurus
GAGGGTGGACCCAAGGTGGCGGGCGGTGCGGCCGGGGCTGGAGCCGCCGCCCGGGGCAGAGGCCTCGCTGCCCTCACCCGACCGGGCGCCGGCGGCCTCTTGCCCGAAACCAGCAGAAAGGCTGAAAAAGCCGAAGCTGCTGGTGGGTTTATAAATGTTTATTAGCTGGGTAGTGTACACAGTACTTACAATTGCATCTATTAAAGACCCCAATACACTTGAAAAAATGCATCATATAAAAAAAATTATAAACTTTTCACTATGTACAAACTTTGCCTTACACGACGAGAACCTCGGGACCCTCCCACACCCAATTCCCCCCAAAAAAAGATTTTTTTTTCCCCACCTCTTTTTGAACATGCAAGGCCTCCAGCATCACTGGAGGAGCGTTTTCCACATCCCATTTCCACTCACCTCAGACTGGTTTTTGATCAGCTCACCAGGCCAAGCCTCTTTTCATCCTCTTTTCTTCACCTCCACAGTGGAGGTTTTGCTCAAGTGTGGCCAATCCACAAGGAATTCTAATTCCTAAAGAGGTTGGAAGTTGTTGGAGTCTCCCAATTTAATTAATTTACCCAGGAAAAGCCTTTTGTGGAAACCTGGTGCTGCCCAGTAACTCCAGTCTCACCAAGAAGTGACACATGGAACCCAAAGCAATGGAAAAAGGGACAGTAGCACTCAGGCTTTCACATCACTAATTAAAGTATTAACAAGACCTCCTATAAACACAAATCCATAGGGCTGAATACACGTTCTAGAGCAGAAAACCTAGATATGAGGGGCTTACAGGGGAAAAAAGTTCTAGCTGCTTTAAGAAGTTTACAAGTTGGGGGGGGGGGTTTAAAAGAAAATAATTAATTACTCATTAAAACAAAAAATAAAAAAAGAAAAAGCTTATGTCAGAGAACTAATGTTGCTTCCCTGACTTCTCAGAGGGATGGAGACAGGCTGTGTTCCTCCAGCACAAGAATGCTCCACACACAGTATGTCCAGAAGCTCTAAAAAAATCAATGTATTTACAATAATGATGCCAAGTCAACTAAAGCCAATTTTTTTTTGTTATTCCTTCACTACAAGAAAGCAACAGATTTCCTGAAATGGGTGACCTCAAGCCATGCCAGGGGAGGGTTTTGTAGTTGCCAATGGAAGAGAATAAGCACCGTGCTCTAATTGGCCAAATATTTAAGGCAGAAGCAATTAAAGGCACCAGAGATGCCCTCAATGCAGTGGAGGTAAAAAATGCCTTTTCACTGGTGAGAAAAGGAGTTCTACTGTAAGATTTGTGAGCAGAGCAGGAGATTATTGATATCTTTAAGACAAAAATCCAAAGCAAGGCTTAATTGCAGGTGGAGAACCAGGGCACCTCCACCCACAGCTGCAGGTGGCCAGCAGCCTCAGCTCATGTCACTGTGGGTGGGGAACATGGAACTAAAACTTCACAATGAACTCAACTCCAATTAGCAAAATCATTTTGCTGAACTACAAACACCACGTCTGCATCTCTTCCTTGTTCTTTGACTCACTCTGTACCTCCACAGGTGGCTGCCCCAGCCACTGTCACCCTCAGCATCTGGCCAGGCACACTCCTGATGCCCTCCCAGTCCTCCACAACATGGTCATTTGTCCTCCATTTCACATCCACTCAAAAGCTCTCAGCAAAGAGCAGCACAGCAGCAGGGAGATAACATGGGTTGTGGTTTTCAAGTGGCATTTACTTGCTGTCACTTGACAACAAGAGTTGCCTGGATTTAAACCACTCAACCCATCCTTGGCTGCTGGCCTCGAAACATCTCCCAGTCCCAGCTGACCTACTGGGTTCATGACCCCCTCCCAGTTGGCAGCATTTCCAGTTTTAACTACAGAACATAAACGCTGGAAGAGATGGGACTACAGCACATGGGACACACAAAGCATCTGTAAAACTCATTCCAGGCAGGAGATGGGCACGGGAAGGTGCCAGCATCACCTGTGACAGTGCTGACAACTCACAGCTTCCATCACCCTCAAACTGGCAAGAAAGGAGCAAGCTTACAATCTGTGATGAGCTAGGGAATGAACTGCCAGGGTGTTCTGTGGAGATACTCAGACAGAAGCCAGCAGCAGTCAAGAAAAGTCCTTTGTTTAAAACACCAGTAACTCCTCCTTCATCAAGTGCTACTTTTTTCTTTTTCCATTTAGAGGATAAGTCTATAAAAAGCCCCCAAGGTTCATCAGTAACTGCCTTCATCTGCTGAACAGTCCTTTCACAGCAGGGTGAGCTGAGCTGCCCTGTGCTTCTGCTGTCACAGAACAATCCCTCACTCTGAGCACAACTGTGGGACTGATTTAGAACAGACACCAAGAGACACCATCAGAGATGGCCAAGTGCTCTCTGAAACTGAAGGTTTTGAGTCTTTTGGAGAAGCCACACGCTGGACTGGCAGGTAAGAGGGAAAGAAAATATTCCTTTGGAAGAGACTGATTTGTGTGAATCCTTTTTACACCAGCATCCACTTTTCTTCCAAAGCAGCAACTGCTGGCAGTAAACGTACCAAAACCACCCAGGGATTGCTTTTGCTAATTAAATTATCCCCACATCACCCTCTCCCATCTGAATTCTTGGAATGGATACAAAATAGATCAAGTCCTGTAACAGCCTTGAAATATTTTTACCATTGTGACTGGATGACTGAACTTTTTCCCAGAGAAGAGTTTTCCCATTCACCTCTTTTACAAGGTGGAACTTTAAAGAACCCCCCTTTAGTTTCTGCCAGTTGCAGAAGTGCAGATGCAGCACCAGGGAACAGTTCAGTTAACAATGAAGTCCAAAGGCTTAAGAAGAGATGTAAATAACAAGTCTGTGTTGGGAAAACCCAAGTCCTGTGGTGTGGCCATGTTAGCTATGGTTGCTATCAACAGGATTGTGTCTATGGACAGAAGGGCTGTAACTCCAAGAGGATTTTTTTGCTGGCCCTGCTCCAGCGTGGCAGTTATTGCTGATCACTGAGTCAGTGCCACACTCTCACCCACAGCCAACCTTGATGCAAGGGATGTTGGAAAGAAAAAAGAAAATAAAAAGAAAGAAAAAAGGCATGACTTGTCAAGATTCTGTAATCCTTGTGTTGGATCAGGAGAGTGCACCAAGAAAGTAATAAAGTTTCTGGTTGTTGAGTCAACTGCAGTTAAAATCTCAACCACAGGCTGAAGCTGTGGAGCTTGCTCTGTAGAAAAAGACAGGCTGTGATGTGGTGATCGTCCCTCTGACAGACTTGCTTGACACACTGGGAAGGCAGGAGGGAGGGGAATTCTATTCAGTTTTTTTTTCCTGCAGCAGCAGTTAGGAGACTCGGATCATCTGTGTCATTGCTTCTTCATTGGCCTGAGTTGGGTCCTGCAGATAGAAAACACACACCAAGGTTGGTTGGGAACAGCAGAGAGAACAGCACAGGGCTGAAGACAATTCTGCACCTTCCCTCCATCTCTGAACAACAGATCATCTTGTTCCTGCTCTTTACAGGCCAGCAGAAGAGAATCTAACAGTTCCAAGCAGTGTGTGGTTTCTGGCAATACAGCACTGGTTTGCTACTGGGGAAGATTCTACTTCAGAAAAAGCAATGTGCTGCTGCTCAAGCCACAGCACTGCTGTAGAGCACTAATCAACAACAGAATTGCCTAATTGGGCTCTATTGTGTCTTTGAAAACCAGTCTTGTACTTTTTATGTAAATCAACGTGCAGCTGAGCTCAGATATTTGCATTTTTTCATTTTCCAGCAGATGTAAGTTAAGGTGTCTCTGCCTTCCAAAAAACCCACTGCTGGTACTGCAGCCAGAAAGGCTGCAACGACTGTGTCTGAGGACACACAAATACAAGCAATTCTCTGATTGTGAAACCAAGGGAATCCATTTCTAGCAATGTAACTTTTACTCCAGGCAAACAGACACTTGCTCTCTACACACAGCGAGTTTCTTTCCAACACCCGGAGCATCAATCCCACGGCAGAGGGGCTGAAAGTTCAGCAGCCCAGCCCCCAAAACACCACATGTGACAGCACAAGGACACCTTTGAAGCGTATGGGGAAGAACAGGCAGTGAGAGGTGTGCAAGGAACAGGCAGAGCTGTGCTTACCTGCATGTGGGGGCTGTCCTTCTCCTTGGGGGAGAAGAAGCGGCCGCCCTCCCCACGCTTCCTGGCCATGGCGTGGCGGTGCCGGGACTCGTGCAGGTATTTCTGGGGGGACACCAGGGAGGCAGAGTGAGACCAAACTGCTGCCCACACCCCTCCACCCTCAGCAGGGAAAGCCCTGGCTGCTAGAAAAGCCTGCCCTGTCCTCCCTGCTGCTCTGAAGTGGTATAGCAAGGGCTTGGGTTAGAAATGGTGTGGCCAGCAGGAGCAGGGAGGGGATGGTCCCCCTGGACCGGGCACTGGGGAGGCCACAGCTGGAGGGTTGTGTCCAGTTTGGGCACTTCAACCCAAGAGAGATCTGGAGGGGCTGGAGCAAATGCAGAGGAGGCAACAGAGCTGGGGAAGGGTCTGGAGAATAAATCTGATGAGAAGCCATTGAAGGAACTGGGAGTGTTTAGTGAGAGGAAGAGGAGGCTGAGAAGAGCCCTCATCACTCAGAAAGCAGCACCTGACAGGACATTGCAGAGAGGCTGGTGCTGGGCTCTGCTCACAGGGCATTAGTGACAGAAGCAGAGGGATGGATTCCAGCTGCTCCAGGGGAGGGGCAGACTGGGCAGGAGGAAAAATTTTTTACTGCAAGAGTATCCAGAGTCTGGCAGAGGCTGCCCAGGGAGGGGGTTGAGTCACCATCCCTGGGGGTGCTGAAGGGTCATTTGGATGTGGTTTTGAGGGACATGGTTTAGGGGTGAACTTTGTAGAGTTAATGGTTGGACTGGATGATCCCAAAGGTCTTTTCCAACCTGACTGATCTAAGTGACTGGATGTTTCCAGCCACACACTCCACAGCCCACCACCCGCAGGGGAAGCACAACACCCACCGAGGGACATGGGAAAACAACCCTGATGTAGCTCAGCAACTAACCAGACAGAATCACACTTGAAGATTCCAGCCCTCATTCCCCAGGGGAGTTTTCTTCCCCTTTCCTCATGGAGCAACCCCGTGATGGAGCAAAGTTAGAGCCTCACTCACCCTTCTCTCCTTGGGGATCTTCCCCTCTGCCTCCAGCTTGGCACGAGCCTGCCGCCGCTTCAGGATGCGGTGATACTGCTTGGCGTTCACGTACAGGGGCTCTTCTTCCAGCATCTCTGCTCCAGGCAGAGGGATTCTCTGGATAGCTGGGACTGAGCCAGCTCCAGGGACCATCTGGAAACAAAAGGTCTGTTCAGCATTTTCAGCTCAGAGCACAAAGTCAAGGCAAAGAAGTGATTAAACCCCCCAAAGAAACGACAGTGCTGCAATGGGAGTAGTTTGGGTGTTGCTCAGACAATGCACCTGCTGAAATGGAGTCATAAAGTTCTCAAACTGCAGGAGATTGAAGCAAATCAATTAATTATCAATTGTGCTTGTTTTCTTTCCCTGATAATAGTAAAGTTCTAATACAATTTACAATTCCATGACCATGCTGCTGCTTCCTGTGCAATTAACCACACAGGACATGCCCATTGCTTCCTTTATTTTTGGTTATCACTTATTTAATTTATATGATAATTCCAGAGCATTTCCTTCAGCAGATTTTACTTGTAGAACTGCTGACATCTAGTGGAGACCAGCAATAAAAGACAAGTTAAAAGGCTTCACACTACAGAACTGGCAGAAAAAAAACCCCCAAAGCAACACCTTTTATGAAGCAGAGAAACAAATCCCAAGGGATCCCCAAGAAAACCAACAGCTGATTCAGTTTTTACAGAACTCTGCTGATCAGGTAACAAGTTCTTCTGCATTTCAGTTTCTAGATTTCTGAACTCAATCTGCTGTGACAGGAAAAAAGTATAGAATATAGAGCTGCAGGTCATTAAACCTGAACATTTTCAGTGGCTGAACTTTAAAGCAGCTCCTGAGAAACCATATTAAGGTGAGATGAATCCCAGACAACACTTTGTGTGGCCATCAGGCTGTCAGTGGGATACCTACCATAACCATTCCCCCTGAGTTGACAACATTCCCAGCCACTGGCAGTGTCACGGTGACAGTCCCTTGCCCACTGCTGGTCGTGTTGGTGTTGGCTCCTGTCTGGACTATCTGGGCTCCAGCCAAGCTGGCTGCTGGGATGGTGATCATGCCTGTAACAGGGACTGTAACTTTAAGAAAAGACAAAAGAAAAGGGAAAAGAAAAAAAAAAAAGACCAAACAAAACCACAAAAAGCAAAAACAAACAGAAAACCAAAGCAAAAACAGGCACACAAAAAGAAGGGAACACCATTAGTCCCACTTCTGGTTTTCATTCCTTCAGCCTCCCATAGCATGCAAAAAAGATTCAGAGAAGTGTTTACTCAAATTCTACCACCTGCTTCTCAGGCTGCTTAGTTTTTGCATTTGTATCTGCCAGGCTCAGAGAAAAGATCACCTATTCCAAGGTGTAAAATCACCTCAGAGCTCCTGTTCCAACAGCCCTGGCCAAAGAAAAGAGCCATTTCTGGGTTTTCTGGGGAATGTGGAACAACTCAGACATGTCTTGTGCACTGACAGCCCCTGTCACAGCACCACGACCAGAGCCCAGCAAGGAGATCTTGACAAGTCCTGGCTCTTCCCACACCAGAGCTCCTACCTTGTTGGAGAATGGTTCCATCAGCATTAACTGGCTGATAGACTATGGTCTGGCCTTCAGCTGCTTGTGCTACCTGTTGTCCTTGGACTGCTATTTGCTGCTGGGTCTAAACAAAAGAAAGAACAGAGGAACTTTACAAATTTTCTCTTTCAGCAGTGGGCCAATCCCTGCACTAACACTCAGTGTGCTTAAGGTGTCTCAGGCATCTATTTCTTTTGCTTGGTTACCAGCATCAAGAAATAGGATGGAGCACAAACCACCTGGACTGGGGATTCTCTCCACAAAGCACATGGACTTTTTCTAGTATTTGATATTGAAAGAAACAGGTTCTGGGCTTCCTGTCTCACTATCAATATGTTACAAGAAGAAATATTCTGCTCAGAAATTTAGTTTTGGTCCTAGGCAAAAGAATCAGCAGAAAGCCTGGGTCTGAGCAGACTGCTTCACCAAATGACACAAGGGTAAAATTAACAATACTCCACTCCTCCAATTTCAACAGATAGACAAAAACCACCATGAACCAAGAAAATACAGAAACACAATGGATAAAAACATGCAATCTATTCATTCTGCCCCAGAGTTACGTATGAAAACACCACAAAAACATGACATTTATTCTCAAGTACTCCTCTATAATCATTATAGCTTTTTTTTTTTCCACTTAACCACACGTTAAGTCATTTGTCAAGTTTCTCTTCCTGTTTCTCTCAAGAAAACCCTTTCATGCTGGTGCAGTTACCTGTGTCTGGCCAGCAGTAACTGCAGTCTGTGGCTGCTGTATAATGATCTGCTGGGTCTGGCCCTGCTGCCCCTGTACCTGCACAGCCTGCCCACCTTGAATCTGAATCTGACCTGGCTGGACCAACTGAATCTGTGGAAGAAAGAGTCAGAAAGGAACATTAACTATGCCTTTATTTCTCCCTCCTTGGCCTCAGCATTACCAGATCATCTCTGAGGATGATTTACTGTTGGCAAAGAAAAGGAAAGCACTGGTTCTTCTCTTTTTTTTTTTTTTCCATTGTAAAACCATGAGCTTGATTTTACTCCTCCCTGTGACAGAGCAGTTGCAACTGCACAGGCTAGAGACACCATCACATGCTGGTGTCATCATGCCCCAGCAGTTCTCCACTGCTCACACAATCAAACAGCCAAGAGAAATGAATTATTCATGTGGAACTAAAAATAGTAATAGTCAGGTGAAAGAAAAAAAGGAAGGTTTAGGCTGTGTGGAGAGTGATGGTTACCCAGCACACAGAAATACTCCTGGACATACACAAATGTTGTCTCCAGTTCTGCAGAGAAGTCTTTCCACTGATATGGAATATTTCTTACATTCAAAACCAGGAACTGGAATATGGCTCCAAGTTTGTGCTTAAAAAACCCAGTAATGGATTTTCTTCCAACAATCAGAACCTGACACAAAATAGGTTGTCTTTCAACAGAAGAAATTTTAAATGAACACTAAATAAACCTCTCAAAGCACCAAGACATCAATCATGTGCCTTTCTGGACTGTGCTGACCTGGATTCCTAAATCTAGGAACACTAGGACACTTGCACTATGACACTGCTGCAGTTCTTCCCTGGGCTGTCCAGGAAAACACTTTGAGCACCTGTTGAAATTTAGAAACTGTCTTGTAGACAAATATTTCAAGCTAATTGCTTCTAATAAAGCCCCTCTATTAGACACCCTGTGCAATGGAAATGTTCAGTACACCTCCAGCCATCACACATGAGATGTCAAGCACAAGAGTTTTTTCCAAGAAACTTTCTTAAATAAGTAAGAAGAAAAATCCTCTTTCTGAGCCATAAACTGAGTAGGCATCAGGTCACCAGCTACACTGCAAAGGCCAGTTAATGTAAGAATTCAAAGCACCAAACCAACTCCAGCTGTATTTTAACAGACTTCAATTCAGAGGTTTGGACATTCCCATCAAATGCAAAAAATCAAACACACCAAGAGTTTCTGTTGCATTCCTGGCAGTATGGGTGGAAACCCTTTGCATATTCAGTAGCAGGCTGCATAAGGTCAGCAGCTACTCACTGAAACAACAAAAATGCCAGATGAAAATCCAGAGAGGCAGCTCAGTGCCAGAGCCACAGCTGGAACACAACCATCTTGCCCAGTTTCTTTTAGGAGTGCTGAGGCAAATCTCCTCTCTGACAAGATGAGAACTAAATAGTTCATTCTCTGAGGTTTCTCTTCAAACAAAACCCAGGTTCTCTCACCTGCTGCAGTCCCTGTGTCCCAGAAACAGGGACCTGCATGATGGTCTGGCCCTGCCCCCCAGGCACAGCCTGCACCATGATGGGTTGGCCAGTGGATGTGATCAGCTGCCCTCCGCTCACTTGCACCATCAGGGGCTGACCCTGGACCTGGGAAACAGGAGAGAAAACAAACACAACAATGGAAAAACTGGTGACATAAGAGAGAAACTGAAGTGGCTGCCACAGGAGGCAAAGGGCTTAGCTATCTTAATGCAGAGACCAGAGAAACTGAGCAGCAGCCACTACCCTGGGGTCATAACCACCCTCATGTGTCTGCAGCTTCCAAACCCTGCCCCACAACATGCACTGGGTTCAGTGACTTTTCTCCTGTTGCAGCCTAACCAAAGCTTCCCAGCTCTCTGGCAACTCCTCCCCACACAGTGACTGTCCTCATGCACAGCCTGGAAAGTGTAATAAAAGAAACTTAATTACCCACATCACTGCTACTGATTTAAATTGGGGTTTCAAAGGAGGAAAAAGCTCCAAGCAAGCTGCTCTGACAGAGATTCTGCAGCAGCTTCAACTCTCTCCAGGTGCTGACACCGTTTCCATTTTAGAGCATGCCATGTTCTCAGAGATTCTTTTCATGGCTACTGATGATAAATCTCACAGCACAAACCACACTTCAGTGAGGAAGAGTGAAAGAAAATGAGCAGCAGGCAATTCCTGGCCCAACAAGGCTTGCAGAGGATTTCCATGTGTGGTGTGAGGGTCTCTGGGCACCAGGGAAAAACTCTATTCAAACACCCTCATTCAAAGTCCCCAGTCCCAACATACATCTTTGAAAATATAATTATCTCCACGGTTTAAATGTGACAGGGGTCTCATGAACAAGGTGATTCTACTGAGCTCTGAGTTGTTTGGAAACCAGAGCAACACAAGGTGGTGGAAAGTCACCAGATTCTTGGAATTCTCCTTTTCTACTTCCCAACCCAAGTGGCAGAGGCTCAACCTGCAACCTCTGCAGAGCATCAGGCTCAGCCCAGTGGGGATTTCTACAAGTGAACTACTCAAAACCCCTTCAGAGAATCCCACCAGTGTCTGGGTTGGGAGCTCCAGAGTCATCCAGCCCAACCCCTGCTGGGAGCAGGGACATCTCAACTAGGGCAGGGTGCTCAGAGCCTCCTCAAGCCCACCCGGGACAGATCCAGGGATGGGGCCTCCACCACCTCCCTGGGCACCCTGGTGTCCACCCCTCTGCTGAGAAAGAACTTCTGCCTCAGTTCTCATCTCCATCCACTCCTTTCCCATTTCAACCCATTGCCCCTTGGCCTTTCACTGCAGGCTTTGCAAACAGCCCCTCTGCAGGCTCTGGAGCAGCTCCCTTCAGGCACTGGCAGGTGCTCTAAGGTCTCCTGGAGCTTCTCTTCTCCAGGCTGAACAATCCCAGCTCCCCCAGCCTGTCCTGGGAGCAGAGCTGTCCCAGCCCCCTTGGCATCTCTGTGGCCTCCTCTGGCCCTTCTCCAGCAGCTCCATGTCCCTGCTGTGCACCTTCATGGGAATTCCTCAGGGAATTACTGGCAGCACCCACAGCTGTCCCCTGGCCCAGCACCACCACTTGACACTGTTCCCCTCCTCAGCCTTGGACCCTCAGCACACAAATCCCCAGCAAAAACCAGTAGCATTTGAGTGACAAGAGAGGGGGAGAGAAGCATGCTCGTGTCAGCCAGGGCAAGCACAGGCAGCAGCAGTGTCTGATCAGCACAAGGAAAAGTGACACATTCCAGGGTTCTTGTTAATGTATTAGAGCATGCCAAGGGAAAAAAACAGACACAGACACACGTGACAGCAACCAGGCCACAGTGACCCCCCAGCCATTCAGTCAGCCAGCTCTTGGCATTGTAACTGTGAACATAAAAAATGCTGTGTTCAGCCTGACACCTGGCAGGCCCCTCCTTGTCTCCCAGAACTCTCCTGAAGAATTAAAACCCAATGAAAACCTAAACACTGAGTGGAAGATGCACTGCTGGACTGCTAGGACTACCCAGAGCTTATCAGCATCTTTAGAAGCCTCCCCCATGAGCTCAGGAAGCTTGCAGGACAGAAAATACATCACGTTGAAACAAAGAAGGTTTGAGAGAACCTCGAGTTTCTTCCCAGTTTGGGATGCATTTACTGCCAGGATATTCAATTCTCCTGGGATTTGCTGAGTTGTTCACACAGGAATTTGAGGGTTGGACTAGTTGACCTTTAAAGGTCCCTTCCACCCTAAATCAATCAGATCTCTCCAACCCACAGAGGCCAATATGATCCCCGGGGGTTTTTTTTCATCACAGATGTCCAAGTTTCACTCTTTGAGCTCCTGGGTCACCCACCACCTCTCTGTCTGCTGCAGGGAATATCAGAATCAGAGCAGTGGGGACCAGCACCCTCCCTGACACTACATGAAATCTTTGTCCTCTCTCCTGACTTGCTCAAACTGGTGATTTTTTTTCCCCTTTTCAGCCCCATTCCATCCACTCTTCCCTGTCAGCAGCTCATGAATCAGCAGCTCAGGCAGTGGAGAGCCAATGGAAGAGCTCCATCCCACTCTCTCCGTGGAGAACCCACAGCTCCTGTCAAGCACAGATGCTGCTGCTCACCAATCTTCCTATTTTAAGCCCCAACCCCCAACACAGCATTAGATATGTGGCAATGGGGAGAGTCATGCAGTGCTCACAAACAGGATGAGAGAGATCACCACTACCTGGAGGGTCTGGACTTGCTGGCCTGAGGCAGATGCCACCTGGGCCTCAGTCTGCAGCTGGACAGCAGTGACACCACCCTGCTGCTGGGAACAGGAACAGGAACAGCTTGAAACATGGAAATGCAGAGCTCTGACAAGAGACAACACCTGCCTGGGAGGGGCTGCACTAAAACTCCTGCAGGGTGCTCTGGGAACCACCAGCACTCTGTGTGACACCGACAGCCCAAAGCAGAACCTGGCACTGGAGAGTACTCTGCAGACTTCATCACTCAGCTGCATTGTTTCAGGTGGCTGCCTTTCCACCTTTCTGCTTCATGTTCCCTCTCACTGCCCTGGCTTCTTCCCAGGAAGGGGATCTGGGATTTGGTCACACTTGTCAGTTCAGCACAGGCCATCCATCCCCTCCTGCCCAGGGCAGCAGCACAGATGACTGGAGGCTGAGCTTCATCAGTGTCAGCCCTGCAACCACATCCTCCCACCACTGACCTTGAGGGACAATCTTGAGAGGTTACAAGAGCAGTTCCATCTAAAAGCCTTTTCTATCTTTAGCCTCTTTTGTAAGAGTCCCAGAATAATCTGTGTTAACTGTGCTAGCATTTGGGGAGATGAAGGACACCTCTCTACTACAAAAGGCTGATGAAAATACTATTTTGGAAGGATATTTCCTGACAAATACAGGCTTTAGGAGTGTGCACTAGTAATGATACAAGACAAGCTGTTTTTCTTACAGAGTATCAATAAAACCAAACACATTTTTGGTTACCTGTCAGAAGCAGGTATTGTTGTTCATTCTTAAATACAGCTTTTAAACTCAAGTACAATCTTCTTCTTACTGCTAAAGTCAACTTCCACTCCACTCAATGGAAGAAGCTGCTCCTTGCCATCAAACACTGATGACAAAGCAAAATGTCTCTGACTGGAAACACAACCCAGTGGCTCCTTCACTTGCATGAAACTGAGAGACTCCTCTTGCCCTGAGCTGGAATAGCATCAGGTGCAACAAAAGTCCAACAGCAGCTACTCTGAAAATTCATTACTGTAGCTGAACAGCTGAAGCTTTACAGCAGCAAAATTCATTAAGCCCTTAGAAAAGCCCAGCCCTGCTCATCTGCACACTGTAACAAGAACTAAGATTTCATCCATTCTTCCTGGAATAAAGATGATGATAATAAACCATTCTGGAATGGGTTAATTCCTCCAAAGCTCCACCTTGTGCTGTGATTCCTGCACTGTGTGTTTGTCTTGATCCAGCTGTAGATCTAGACCAAAGGATCTCCAGAAAGAATTCTTTGGAGAAAGCTGGGAAAGGCTCCGTGGGCTGGAACAAAATCAATTTTGGGAGGAATCTCCACTGCTTCTTGTGGACAATGGATTGTTTCTATTAACATCCTCTGTCCTCCATTTAAAGAGGCTTTGTTCCTTTCTCATTCCCAGTTTGCAAACTCCCTACTACGCTGCCATTCCTCAAATCCAAGCAACAAAACCTCCTGTGTACAAGTATTGAAAAGAAACAGCCAGACTGACTCCAAGCCCAGTCAGATCACCAAGAGTCAGGTGAACGCACACCCAGCCAGCACCACAAGCATCCTGCTGGTTCTGGGAGAACCCAGAGAGATCTGTAGCTCAGAAGGAGCACCATCCCTGCCCATACCTGCTGCTGGATCTGCCCAGCCTGCACCACGATCTGCTCGGTGGAGCTGCTGCTGTTGGCCGTGTACTGCTCCATGGTGCTGCACACCCCGCCTGCAGCTGCAGAGAGAGGGCAAAACAACAAGGTGACTGCTGTGCCAGGCTCTGACACCTTCTCTTCCAGCAGCTGCAAAGTAAACCCAGCCCAGGGTCGTGCAGGAAGAGCTGCTGGGGGATCAAGGACCTACCTCGTTGGCAGCGTCACCCAGAACTGTGCTGGGGGTTAAGACACGAGTTGAGTGAGAAGCAGCAGCTCCTCAGTTCTGCCCTCATGGCAGCTCCAGCCTGTCCCTGCTTCACCCACACTGCTGGAGCAGAGGGCTGCTATCCACAGAAACCCCTCTCTCCTAAGGTGAGCTGTAAATCCAAGCAGTGTTTGGAGAACTCAGCATGGCCACGTGTTCCCCAGGCACCACTGCTCTGCCCACAGCTCTGCCAGCTACTGAGCCTCCCCCTGCCTCCACCTTCCCCTGCCTCCTGTGGGGAGCACCCCTCTGGAGTCAAACTCTTGCTGCCACTGCCTCCTTCTCCCTCCATTTCTCCTCAAGAATTTTTACTATTATTTTTAAGGAGGTATTTTGATTTCTGCTGTGGCTGAAGTACATCAGTGAACGAGCAGCTTGTAACTTGAAGGGGAAAGCAACAACAAAATCCCAGGCTCCTTCACACACCCCAAGTTTAGTCACTGCTTTAACAGCTGCTGCTCTACCAACACCTCTCACACTCTATAAAACACCCTTTGCACTTCAGTGTCTTGTGATAACCCAACAACACTTCAGTTTTTCACCAACTTACTCCTCACTGTGGCTGAAGAAAACACAGAGCAGTTTCACACCTTGCTTTCCTGCAACCAGATGTCACTTGGCTACAAGAAGAAGGGATTTACCAGCAGGTGTAACTGTGCCAGACACTAGAAAGGGAGCAGGTAACTGGAGAAGCTGCTCAGTCCCTATCAGCTCTGTTGTTCAGAGTCAGGATGTAATGAGGATAACCCTGGAGATGACACAGATAATCTGAGTCACAGCACTGAAGGGCTGCTTCCCTCCACTGCAGTTTTAACTCTATCCTTGGCCCATCTAGCAACGCTTTTGCACAGCTAAATACTCTTTTTCTGGAGATGACTGTCTACTCAGGTTCTCATTTCACCCTGAATCCTCCATTTGTGCCCTAAATGCCTGGCAGAAATCAGTTCCCACATCCCATTCTTCGGGGAAATAATTCAGTAGCAAGCACAGGGTGCCAGTAAAACTGTTTCTGCCCAAACTCTCTGGTTTCCTCAGTGCCACAACCAAGCACCTAGCAGAGGCACACTCGGAATTGCTTCTTCCCAGAGCCTGGGCTCAGCCCCCTGCTTTGTTTACCCACTCTGCCCCGAGCCCAACTCACAAACAAAAGGTCTGACCCTGGTCCTCCCTCTCCAGCGAGAGCAGGGGCGTTACCGCAGCGAAGTTAAACTGTAAAAGGATCGGTTCCATGCTCCAAGGGCTCGCTCCTCCCCACGCTGAGCTCCCCAGGGCCCTGTCCATCGGTGTGCCCTAGTTCAGCACATCCATAGATGCGGCTGAAGACATCTACGGTCCCTCAGCAAGAGCAAACGGGCACCAGAGGACTCGAGGCAGCCCGAAAAGCATCGTTTTTAGAGGTGCTACACCCTGAAGCAACGCTACTAAACGGGGCTTTTCTCGGGCATCCCTTTTCTCGGGCATCCCCCGTCTGTGTGTCTGGGATCGCCACCCTCCGGCCTAACGGGGGCACGGAGGTTCCTGTCGGGCCGAACAAAGCGCCTGGTCCCCAGATTTTGGTGCCCTTCTCAAGCTATCGAGTCAGGGGGGGTTCACCCGGGGTCGTCTTATTTCATTATTCCGGCAGAAAAACCCTCTGACCTGGGGGATTTTCCCGGAGCGCTGATCAACACACGGCTCAGGAGACCCGAGGCAACGCCCTACAGTTCCCCGAGGGCAAACGGGCAACAAACGGTGCCCCTGGCTCGGGGCAAACGGGCAGATTCCGCTCGCGGAGCAACACGTGGCCAGCGGCATTTGGCGCCCAGCTGGGGCCGGCGGAACCCGCGCACTCGGGGAGGAGCGAAGCGGCGGGGGCAGCGACCTGCCCTCGGCGCACACTCGGCGGCTCCCCCCCCTCCCCATCTTCTCCGCCTCCCCCGGGCAAGGCGGGGATGCAGAGGGGGGGGGGAGAAGGAGGAGGGGCGACCCGCGCTGCCCGCGGCCCATCTGGCACCAGGCCCGGCGGGGGGGCTTCTCCCGCTCGGCCGGTGGAGGGCGGGGCGCTACCGCCTCCCGTCACAGCGGGCCCCGCACGGGCGAGGCCTGGCCCCGGCGAGAGAAGAGCCAACGCGCCTCCCCTCACAGCCCGCGGCCGCTCCGCCACCGCCGGCGACCCCGCACCTCCCGGTTCGCTCCGCCCGTCCCTCTCCTCCCGGCGAGGCCCCGACTCCCCAACCCCGGAGCGGCCAG
>JANHGL010025901.1:0-21902 GCA_024611195.1 Ceyx melanurus
TCCTACCTTCACATCCTCAACCAGTCCCTCTTTGTTGGTCAGTACAAGGTCCAGCATCACTCCTCTCCTTGTCAGTTTCTCCAACATCTGCTTCCCTTTTCCTTTCTCAGTCTCTCTGCCAAGACATAAGCAATGAAAATAATTAGTATAGCTTTTACATCACCATGAGATGTCATGAAGTTATTGACCTAGAAGATTGAAGGAACAGTGTTGGTCTTTTTTTCCAAGAGACAGTTTCAGGCTATTTGTAGACTTGGAAAGATAATATTGCATCATTTGACATTTAGTTCAAATTTTTTGCACCCCGCACTGTGGTGAACAGCAAATCAATTTCTCTGAACATAGGCAGAGGAACTTCTGCAGATCAGGAGGCAACCTTCTAGATAAAGCAAGATTTCTGAGTGTTTAAAGTCTGTGGTAGAGTGGCAGATGTTGATCTCAGTTCTTACAGCCATGCTGCAATAAAGACCTGACAGAAAAACATATCCTGTCTTGGTGTGTCTGGAAAGCTGCAGTGCAGAATTACTGGTGGTGTCAGTCTCCAGGATACCTGGAAGGACAGTCTATCCCAGCATGTTATGTCTTACTCTTGGTTGTATCTTTACCTATTTCCTCTTCTCTAGTTTATAAAATAAAAAGTTACAGTTAGCACTGGAAGCATTGCATATAGGACCTAGCCAGTCATGCAGAGAGACACAAAGAGTGCTTCTCTCTCAGGTTCACTTGGGAGAAGTTGAGCTGACACTCCACTTTTCTCACTGGGAGTCTGGCCTTGATAAAAATGTCCTCTTATTCATTAAAAACTGGCTATTCCACATACACTGACCAAGTGCCTTCATTTCAACCTTCACCCTTTGCTCTGTCTCCCTTCTGGGGGCTGTGCAGGCACAGCCTTCTCTGGTGCAGGAAAGGACCACCTGGTTGACTTAGGTGGCTACTGGGAATATCTCCTAGGCTACTGAACCCACAAAGAATTGAAATGTCGCTTCAGCTGGTATTTTATCAGCACTGGATTGGGTAATAGTCCCTGCTTGCTGTGCTCCTCCTCACAGATCTTGAACCACAGCATAGTGTGAGGACAACAACTCATGTCTTTGTACTTCAGGTCTTTTTGTGATGCACAGTGATACTTCCAGGAAATAAAACTGCTCAGTAGAGATGTCACATAATTTCTTTAGAAAGAAAATGTACAAAACCAACAAACTAACCCAGTAAAAAAGAGACTACTGAGCCACAAGACAAACTCCTAGCTAATTTGCAAGGTATTTTTCCACATGCAAATCACAAAAATGACTGTATGTACTTGCTGCTCCATTAGATCTCCTTGAGTCTGGCTGGGCTCGTGTAGCCTCTGGGAACTGATGGAGCCCAGGGACTTGCACTCACACTGCCTGGCCAGCTCCCACCCTCAGCAGGGTGCAGCAGAGGAGTGAGACTTTCACTGAGTTACCAAGATTCCTCTGAGTAGAGGTTGCATGGGCCAGCCCCAGGACACAGCCCAAGGTGTGCCTTCATCAAGAGATATCTGAAGGATCTTATGACTTAAGCCCTTTTGAGAATCTTCAATTACTCTTACTTCAACTAACGGATTCAGTAGTTCTGTAAATAGTCACCTTTTTTATCTACTGCTGGCCAAACACTTCCTGTAATAGTGTGCTGTGCCTGCAGCACCAGCTATGGGCAGGTTTTACATCTTTGCCTCCTTAATATGTGATATATCTCTGAAGCAAACCATCAGTTTGTCTTCCTGCTTCCCCAAACCACATCCCTGGCCTGAAGAGGCCAGGATTTGCACTGGAGACTTCTCTTTTAACAGGAGAAGCAAGGGCTGGAATTTGGAGATTATGTCAGTAGTTAAGGACTACTTAACTGCTGGTGAACTGGGCCAGAAAAATGTATGGCTGGGGCTGACCAGGGAGCCTCGCTTGGACAGGAGCAGCTGTATTTCCTCTGGATCAGTGAACACACAGGGGGCTTGGAGAACCACAGCCGGGTGTTTCTGTTAGCTCTGTGTGTCGCACACCGGAGCTGCAGCACTCTGGGTACTGTACAGCCCAGCCCCTACAGCATGCCTTTCCTAAAACAAGAGTGTAGAGGGTGTCAGGAGACCCTCCTGGGTAGCACCAGAAGCTTCAACAAGCCGGTGCTGTCATGATCAGCAGGAGGTTGGAGGGTGCATGGAGACTGCTGAGGAGAACTCCCCAAAAGTGAGATAAGGCACAGGACTGTGACAGTGGTGGTGGGGGGGAGGGGAGGGTGGGTGTCCTGTGCCCATTTCTTTCCAGCAACACAGGAGACAGAGACAGAAAGAGTCAGGACTGATAGCTGAGGGAAGAAACCTTCCCCATTCAAGTCACCATCCAGTATAACGTGTGGCAAATGCCATTGTGGGCTTACTTCTGCCTGTATTCTGAGCCTGGCAGGTGAGTGCAAGGTTGTGCAGCACAGATCTTCTCATTAATGCTGTGTGTGCCTCTCCATAGAAGTTACCTGCTGAGTTCCTTCTTTGGGATTCTCCCCCAGGCCATGTTTGAGCTGGTTACTTCCGAAGCCTCATATTACAAGAGTCTGAATCTGCTGGTGTCTCACTTCATGGAGAACGAACGTCTGAAAAAGATCTTACACCAGTCTGAGGCACACATCCTGTTCTCCAATGTCCTGGATGTCATGGCTGTCAGTGAGCGGTAAGACAACTGCTGCTAGATTTTTGTCCAGCTGAATGGCATCACGTTAGCTAACCTCATCTGTAGAAGGATGGAGGAGCTGACTAGAGGCAGTCTGGTACCCCCTGTCTTCTCAGAGATCCTGCAGTCACATTTATTGCTTACAATTAATAGGTGTGCTGACTTTCTCATCTAGCTTCCTGTTGGACCTCGAGCAGCGGGTGGAAGAGAATATTGTGATCTCAGATGTGTGCGACATTGTCTACCAGCATACAGTTAATCACTTCTCTGTCTACATCACCTACGTCTCCAATCAGACTTACCAGGAGAGAGCTTACAAGCAGCTTCTGTGAGTTCCAGTGCTTGATGCTAAATCATTTTGCAAAATTGTATAGGCTGTGGATTTAGCGGTAATTTTTATATTTGCAAGAAAGGGTTGGATAATACAGAAACAGGATTTCCCACTTCACTGATTTTTCACTGCATCTGTAAAAAGAAAGCACAATTAAAAGGTTTATAAAAGGTGGGGTGATATAAGAATACGGGTAACATACCAAGTAAATTCAGAACCAGCAGTTCCCAGCTGTGGGAAATATTTATGGTGTACAGGGGGATACTACACCTGTGAAATGTATCATTTTAAAACGGCAAGTAGAGGCAAGGGTTTGAAAGCCAAGAATGTAATATAGATTTCTGGTGACAGGAACAACAACTGCTTTTCCTGAGCTTCTCATCATATGACCTTCTGAAAGTTTGGATTTTTTTTGTTACAAAACATTTTATTAAAAGGAAAAAAGGAAAAGTTTTTTAATTCGCATTCTGGTGTTAAACACACAGATGCTACCTATTCCTGAGGATATAATTCAGGATATTTTTGTGGTATTTTTCAAGTTTAGCAAGTCTTTTGGTCCAGTAGGAATTCTCTTGTGCGAGCTCAAAACAGAGAGTGCCCTACAATCTTGTCTTTGAGCAGGAGAATTATTTTTTCTTTAGTTACAATGTCCTGGATTCTTTCAGGACAGCCTATTGCACATGCTGCACTGTATTTCCTTCCCATAACAGCAGCTGATTCAGGGAACTGTAAAAAGGCCCTAATCCTTTCTTTTCTCCGCTCTCCAGCTTTTGAGGCAAAAAACCACCCCTACTTTAAGGGGACTCTGTTGAGCTTGGGCAGCTTTTATCTCCAAAAGGAGGGTGCCACAGGCCTTCCTTCAGTCAGAGGTATCAGTATAGCTACAGAATATAAACATTTTGCCTAGAGCCATTAGCTAAACACTCAGAAGCGAGGGAACAATAGGCTGGATTACTTGGTCTTGAAAAGGACCTGTTGGATACAGGTATTCCTAGATGTATATTTAGAGGGTAGCATTTTATTTGTCTGTGGGAGAACATAAAGCACGTTGTATAGACTGCCTTCCACAGGCTCCCAGCTAGCGCAAGAATTTCACAGCACTTGGATGAACTCAAAGCTTGAGGTGTGTCCCAGTTGTCCCAGTTTGGCTGTTCTTCATGTCCATTCTGCTGTGGCTCTGGTGCTGCAGCAAGGAGAAACACACAGTTGGTTCGCCAGGATGTCAGGTAATGGGCAGTGAAGACTGGCTTTGCACATTTAGCAGCCTTTACACACCCAGCCTGCTCCTGCTGGCCAGAGCTCCAGTTGCATAACGCTTCCAGGAGGCATTGTCTGCAACTGTGGTGGTTTGGGAGGTTGCTCTGGACAGCTCTGTCAATGGCCCAGCAATGCCCTCAGCTGCTGAGAGCACCACCAGGGAAGGCCCCAAGGTGTAGCCTGTGCCCTTCTCAGGCCAGATAATGATTTACATCTTCCAGCTAAGCAGCCAGGAGTAGCCAAGCTTGAGTTGTTTTGTGGCTTGTCTTGTTCTTATGACTGTGTGAATTTCACCTTGTCACAGAATTCCAACTGTGTAAAAATATAAAATTATGCCTCCGACTCATCTACTTGGACACACACCCCATTCACACACACCTACGCACACAGCGTATGCTGTTGATCTAGATGTGCTAACACATGTGAACACTACCATGGCTTGTACATTAAGTCTATTTTTCCCTCCCCCAACTCTATAAATAGTTCTAGATTTAAACTAAAATACACCTAGAAACATTCAGTCCCCTCCTCCTCTCTTCTCTCTTATTGGGTAGAGCCCAGGCAGATGCTGTCTCTGGGACCAAACTGCTTGGTCACCAGCCATATGCCAGAGTTTCAGGCAGGATAGCATTTAAAGCCCTCACCTGCTCACTCTGTCCTCTCAGCCAGGACAAGCCAGCTTTCCGGGAGGTGATCTCACAGCTGGAGCTGGATCCCAAGTGCAAAGGCCTGTCCTTTTCTTCCTTCCTGATTCTGCCATTTCAAAGGATCACTCGGCTCAAGCTGCTGGTGCAGGTAGAGTTTTGGTCTTCTCTGTCTTCCGAAGGTCTTCTGGATCACTCCTGGATTTTTCCTTTCCAGCAGTTGTGAATGAGGCCACCATCAGTCCTAGAGCTGGATGAAGCCTTTCCATCCTTTTACACATTCTCAGTGACTATGGAAAAAAAACCAGTCACTCCGAGATCTTCACCAAATTAATGTTGAATTTGCTAGATAGCTTTTACTGAGCAAAGGAGTTGAGTAAGAACTTTGTTGAGCTTCTAGAAGGGGTCTCAACAGTCCATTAACCCACCCGCCTGATGGTTAGGATGCTGACACACAGATCCACAGTGCAGAACAGCTGCAGGACATGGAAGTGCTCCTTGTGCGATACCCAATGTCATGGTGGCCTGGACCAGGCTGTTAGCCAGCTTCCCCTGCGCCCTGCCAGCTTGTCTAAACCCTGCTTGTCTAAACATCCTTCTGGGGATGAGAAAACAGGGGAACAGCTCGGTCCCAAATGAATGTAATACACTGGGATTACCCATAACATTGTATGCTCATGCCAGTTCTATATATTTTTATTTATTCATTTATTTTTATAAAATATGAATCTGCCTGCTATATTTCACTTATATAGAAGGTCAGATGGGTACAGGTTTTAATGAGAAAGAGGAACTAAGAGGTGAGAGTCACTGTACTCTCTCACCTATTCTGTAATTAGGAAGATGGCTAGAAATAACTCAGAGGCTAGCAAAGACTTTTCTGTGCTGTCAGGTTGGGATCAGAGTTTATGCAGCTTTATCTCTTTTGCAGAATATTTTGAAGAAAGTGGAAGAGAAGTCTGACAGGGAAGCCACTGCCCTGGATGCTCATAAAGAACTGGAAACAGTAAGTTTGAACAAGCTAACTGAATGAAGGCCATTAAGATTAAACCATTGTGTTCATTTCCCTCCCAAAAAAACAAAGACCTGCAAACTGCATTCAATCCTAGAGTTTTCACTTTGAATTCAGTTACTGTGTTTCAAGAGTAATTTATTTTTCTGAAGTTTTCCTTGCTCAAAGATGGATTAATCTAGCAGCACTTAGACATCAGTGATGAGGGATCCTTTTGCTTCTGCTATAGGAAATGGCAGAGAGAATGTTTCTCCTTGGGGTCTTCAGGAATACAGATTGCTTTTGCAGATGCCTGAAGGTGATGGACACCACTGAGAGATATTATTAGCTGCAACAGGCAATAGAGTACCACTGTGTCAGGTTTTCTGTAACACAGCACAGTGTTTCCTTTGCCCTAGAATAACAGCTTCTTAATGAAGTACTCAAGCATGATTTTAGCTCTCTTCCCTGAAGCTGGTAGGTAGGTGTGGTGTTCAGTTGTGTTAGTTACTGCAGTGTACAAAACACCAGGAGGGCATGGGGTTGTTTTCCAACGGGCTGTTTCTGACACAGACAAACAGGGCTGACCCACTCCAGGCTACATAGCTGAGTGCTCTGGACATAGCTGGCAGCTATGTGGGCTGGGACAGAGTGTTTGAAGCCTTCATAAACTTGGAGCATCTCTTGAATCCTGCATTTCAGTCTAAGGATTTGAATTTGAAAACAGTGTTAGAACATCAGCCTGAGAATATGGTTGCAACTTCTAACTGAAACACTGGAATAAAATGGGCTCTTGGATTTGCCCTGAACTAGTCTAGGAGGTGGATGCTTTAGAGTTTGCTAGGGAAAAAGACAGAGACCTTAGTGATGATGAGTGTTCTCAGTAGTTAGTATTTGCAGAATTCCTCTGGTAGCCAATTGTTTCACCATTGGTCAAAAACAAGAGGAAAGCTGTTCCTAGAGTATGCAGATGACTACAACTGCTGATGGAAAAATGCTCTTTTTATATGTCAGCAGCTCACGTGGTCAATTCCGTAAGTCCCTTTGCATAGTTACTTATCTGTAAGTCTTTAAGTTTAGCAGGACATTGGGCATCTAGGTACTGGCATCGCAACAGAGATCATCTGATGCTTATTTTCTCTGTAGGTATCCTATTTGAGAAGAGCTGAGCACAGTTTCAGTTGCTGATATTCTGGTGGCTTTTGAGTAGCAGAAACAGAGCACAAAGTGGAGCTTGTTCTCCAATGTAATTTTTCTACCTAGCTAGTTCTCAGGAGAGTTGCTCCTTATGAAACAGGCAGCGGCATCTAGGTTAAGGTCCCTGTAATGAAGTAGTGTCTGCACGTTGGTTGTGGTTTTTCAGTTAAAAGTTTGTACTTGGAACATAGTTGGGCTCTGTTTGATGAATGTCTCTTTCCCTGGGATGTTTCACAGCCTTGGCATCTGGTGCTCCTTGGCAGGACCACAGCATTTTCATCCTTGAAATTAAGATCTTTGGCTTCATTCTCTTCTTGAAGATGATACTGTGCCTGTACCTCATTTCAAGTGTTAGGGACAAGGCAGATGAGCTATATAGCATGTCAGGATCTGGAAAATTAGCTGTTCCCTTTGCTTTGTGCCAGGAGAATTGCTTAATATGGTATGGTTCAGTAACTGAATGCAGCCATCTAACATGTCATGTCCTCTGATAGTCAGCCTCCAGCTTAACATCATCTGGGTGTTTAGGGTTTTTTTGGTTTTGTTCCCCTTTCTCTTTTTCATGTGAATACAGTGCTGATAGAGCTTGCCTTGGTCAATTAATGATACAGCAGGGCACTTACCTTGTCATGGTCAGTCCTTTCTGTGCTGTCCAACATCACTTACCTGCTTTCAGGCCAGTGGAGGCAGATCCTTCTACTCTCTTCTTCCCAGGTGGTGAAAGCATGTAACGAAGGCGTCAGGAAGATGAGCCGAACAGAACAGATGATCAGCATCCAGAAGAAACTGGAATTCAAGATCAAGGTACAAGCATAGGCTCTGCAAAGAGCAAGCCAACAGCATTCAAGTGTTGTATGCACACACACAGAGGCACTTTGCACTCCTTTTAGTGAGTGTTCAGTGGTGGTCTGGCCCACGTTGTCCCCCTCCAAAGTCTTTGAAGGAGATGCTGCCTCTGTGGGTACTGTATCAGTGCATGTGGTCTCCATCAGACTGTCACAGAATCACAAAATAATCATGGTTGGAAAGGACCTCCTAGATCACCAAGTCCAACCGTACCTACAACAACAAAAAACCTAAATACCCAACCATTTGAAAAAACGCAAGCCCACTCCATGCCTGTCCCTAGAGCATGTCCTGAAGAACCATGTCAACTTGTTTCTTAAATAGCTCTGGGATGGTGACTCAACCACCTCCCTGGGTAGGCTGTTCCAGTGCCTCACCACTCACTCCATGAAGAATCTCTTCCTAATACCTAATCTAAACTTCCTGTGCTGCAACTTCAGACCATTTCCCCTGGTTCTGTCATTAGTAACTAAGGAGAAGAGGCCAAGACCTCTCTGTAACCTCCTTTCAGGTATCTGTAGAGGGCAATGAGGTCCCCCCTCAGCCTCCTTCAAACTAAACATGCCCAGCTCCCTCAGCCTTTACTTATGCGACTTGTTCTCTGAGCCCCTCATGAGCTTGGTAGCTCCTCTGGAGACATTCCAGCATCTCAGTGTCGTCTTCCCTATAATGAAGGACCCATAACTGAAGACAGTACTTGAGATGAGGCCTCACAAGGGCACTGTCACCTCCCTACTCATGCTGAGCATGCTATTACTTATACAATCCAGGATCCTGTTGGCCTTCTTGGCCTCTCTCCATTCTCTGCAGTGCAAGTTGTGATGGGAGCTCCCTACTCCTCTTTCTGCATCTCCTGTTGCTTTTAGCATTTTGACTGCAAAAGTCCATGAGATTTTGCTGCTCTCCTGATCTTTGCTGTCTTTTCCTCACTTCTAGTCTGTGCCCATCATCTCACACTCCCGCTGGCTGCTGAAGCAGGGGGAATTGCAGCAAATGAATGGTCCAAAGACATCACGAACACTTCGCACCAAGAAACTCTTCAGAGAAATCTACTTGTTCCTTTTCAATGATCTGCTGGTGATTTGCCGTCAAATTCCTGGGTGAGTACAAAACTGGTGTAGCACGTGGGGGACTTCATTAGTCCTCTTAGACCCTGGGTTTATCCAAGCTGTGATGCTGTGCCCCATCCTATCCCCCCATACGCAGGGAGCACCTGACCTGTACTCCCCTCTCCAGTCACCTTGCCTTTGATCACAGTTGACTCTTCATGGGTGGCATAGCTCCCTCCTGCCAAAAATTAATGGCAAACAGGACTTGAACAGGTTCCGGACCAGGCCTCCCAGCAGGGTAAGCAAGCATTTATCCACTGGTTTCTGCAGAGTAGCAGTGAGCTACATCAGCTGGTGGGCTGACCCAGGATCCCTGTCTTCCTGTCAAGAAGGTATTTTTGACTCGTTGCTGCCTGAAAAACAGCTCATATTTAGTCAGTTAAACTCTAATAAAGCAGAGTAGAAAATCTGAGCAGCAGGGAGGGGTATAAATTTAGACCTGAGGCTAACGGTTACATTTGACATGGTGTAACCTGCCTCAGGAGGAGGAGAATGTCATCATGCTTAGGACTAGGTATTGTGCAAGTAGGCACTAGTGAAATGCAGCAGCACAGACTGGTCCCAGAGAACAACGTGTTCTTTGTAGCATTAATGAGACTCACCAGTAGGGAGCATCTTGCTGGTCCAACGTTTCTAATAAACACGTCGCCGCAGTGTCTGTATGCCTGGAAATATTTTGCTTCTGTGGTAGCTCGTACCCAGAAAACACAGAGGCATTTTACAAATCTGAATGAATTAAGCCTCACAGTCCCCTTGGAGAGATCACCAACTGTGTGCATGGGGAGCTCAGACAGAGCAAGCACCTTGTCCTAGGCTGTATTGGATACCTAAGGCAGAACAAGTAGAGGGTTTCTTACTTTGCAGTGGGTTTTCTTAGTCGCCAGCTCAGCCTTTCCCACAGCAGGATGTCTTTTTTCCTCCTCCCATGCAGCAGTTTCTGATCTGTGTCCTCAGTACAGTTCTGGGTGGCTGAGACCAAAGTCTCCTGGGATAACTGCAGTTTTTCGTAATTTCCTCTCTAACCTCTCCTAGGGACAAGTATCAAGTGTTTGACTCGGCTCCCCGGGGACTTCTTCGGGTAGAGGAGTTAGAAGACCAGGGGCAGAGTTTGGCCAATGTCTTCATCTTGAGGCTGCTGGAGAACGCAGATGACCGGGAGGCCAGCTACATGCTAAAGGCATCATCCCAGTGAGTACATGAGTCACCCCACCAGCATCCAGCAGCACTCTCTCCCTACACTCACCCAGGGTGTGGGGGCAAGCTCTCCAGTCTTACCAGGGGCAGGTGGAGCTCTCAGTGCTGCAGCTGGGATGGCCCTACAGCCATCCAGAGATGCCCAGCATCACTCTCCCACGGCTGCCTTCAGTCTCTGCTACTGAACATCACTAGTGAACTAGAGTTTCTCTTCCATATGGTGTATTTGTAGCATCTGGGGTGGAAGATGGATACGCACTTCTTATTCTGGGACAGAAAGGTCAGAAATAAGCCCCAGCACAGGAACCCAATGGAGTTGCAGCTGGTAGCACATACAGAAAGTAAAAGCAAGGAGGATGTGTGCTGTGCACAGTCCGGCAGCTCGGCTGGCTCGCTCTCAAAGATGGGCCATGCCAGCCCAGCCCTGTGAAGCAAAGGTAAAGAAGAGGCCTCCTCTTCGGCGCCTTCTACATCCAATGCTGATATTGCACAGCCCTTCTGCTGCTTGGGGCCTCCTTGTCTCCCTGGATACAGGTTTTTTGGCTCACTGACTTTTCACTTCAGGCTCCAACAGGCTCAGACAGGGCAAATGATTCAGTTATCACCGACCTGATTGTGCTGGAGCTCAGGGCATTGCTTTCTCATTTACTCAAGCCTTGCCAGGCCCGTGTTTTTTAGGCACAGCATCTGTACAATTACAGTTGTATACATACCCGCAGCCAAACAGTCCTTAGAGATGATGTGACTTGCTGCTGTCAGTAGGCCAGTGTTCAACAGTCATATCCCTTAACATCAGCCCCAGCTGGGACCATGTCCTGCTGCAGCCCTGGGGGCAGTGCAGCACAGTGCAGTGCGGCACTGTCATCGGGAGTACAAGCATGCAGCATGGTGAGCCTTTTGCCCAGACATCCAACTGCAGCTTTGCTGGACTGAAAATAGAGATGTCAGTCACATTATGCAGGGCAAATTCACATCTGACACCTGTGAGACTCTGCTGTGTGGAGGAGTGGTAAACCAGACCAGGGCTGCCTCAGCTGAGGGGACGCAGTTGCCGTTCTTTGTTTTGTCATCCTGTCCAATCTTCTGGATGGCCAGTGAGTGTGTGATCTGGCACATAACGTGCCAACAAGTCTTGTTGCAGCAACCGCTGAAGGCTGCTGCTCTAGAGATGCAGAGATGACCAGGGCAGTACTGGTCACAAACTGGAAAACCAAAGAATTAGAAGAGATAAGCTGGTGCCCAACAGAGGCATCTGCATCTGTTCCACAGGTCTTGCAGCACTGCCCAGCTCTGAAGCCATATGACAACAGCAACCTTCTTGTGTGGCTCTACCAGAATTTGGCAGTACATTTAGACACAGCTGGTTGCAGAGGCAGGACTGGAGTGCAGGTGGGCCCCTCACAGCCCAAATGGAGCTGGGTGCTGCAGGCAGGATCCAAAGAGCTCTACAAGGAGCTGCATGCAAGGTCAGCCTGAAGATAGGGCACTAGCATGGTGAAAGCCATGGTTTCATCTCTATGTGCTAGCCACTCAGAGTGCAAGGCCCTCATCCTGCAGGGCTTCATGGGGTGAGGTGAGGGGCTGCACTTGACCTGCAGCTGCAGGTGTTTTCATTGATCCTTGGCATTGCAGTTACCCTGAAGCACAAGGTATTCCCAGCCCTGCAGATCCGCTTGCCAGTCAGTGCTCGTCCTTCATGTCTCCCTTTCAGGCCTCTCTGCTCCCAGAAGATGCTCCAGTGGCTTCAGATTTGTGTCAAGTTCAGGCTTGAAACCTACTACTGGAGAAAGTAGAGAGTTCTGCCTCCCTCGAGACCAGGAGCATAGCTGGGCCTCCAGGCAAGAGCTGGAGCCTGCAAAGGCGAATTGCAGCAAGCCATTGTGGCACGTGTGACATCCCAGCTGGTTTATGTAAGGGCAGGGGGACTCAGCATTCCAGTGAGTCCAGGAACCTGGTGGGGCAGACAGGAAAGTGCTGTGAGAGGAGAAATTAGGAACCTGTCGCTGGCTAGGCAGGACAGCTGGGATCTCTATGACTGTCTCATGCTCACAGCCTTGGTTTTTCTCCCCTATCCAGGAGTGAAATGAAGCGCTGGATGATTTCACTGGCCCCAAATCGGAGAACCAAGTTCGTTTCATTTACTTCCAGACTTGTTGGTAAGAGACACATCACAGGAGCTGGGAGCTCTTCACCCCTACCCCAGAGCACCTTATTCTGCCCTAATCTCAGTCCAACCCCAGATCTGGTCTCTGCTAAAACTGTTCTTGGCCTCTCCTTAGGCTTTCATTATCAATACCTACTTGTCATTGGGCCTGACCCTGGCCTTGCTCCGCTCTAGCCTGGTCTGGGCTGCACTAGCACTCTCCCTCCCCCTCCCACCCAGGCTGCTCACTGGTGGCACTGCAATGGCAATGTGCACTTGGTTCCCTTCCTCACAGCGATGTTTCCCGATTCTCTGTGGCTGGGTCACCCCCTGGCCTCCATGGGGCTTTTTACCAGATCAGAGGGACCATTTGCAGAGTTCACAGTGCTACCTCAACCCAAGCTGTGCTGTCCTGCAGAGGGCTCCATCCCAGTTCATCACTCACTCTCGCCCTGTCCCCTGGCAGACTGCCCGCAGATCCAGTGTGTTCATCCCTACTTGGCCCAGGAGCCAGATGAGCTGTCCTTAGAACTGGCTGATGTCCTCAACATCCTGGACAAGACAGATGACGGTATGAGGGACAGGGTGGGGCTGGGCCAGCAGTCCCTGTGGAAGGGTGGGCTTTGCTCTAGACAGGCAGCTGCTGAGCAGACAGGAGGGACCCTCCAGCAAGGGAGATACCTCAGCATTGGCAACACAGATGAGGGAGCTTGCGGCAGGAGGATGATGTTACTGCCTCCTCCCAGTGATCAGCAAGCCCAGGCTGCCCTGAGCTGTGGCAATGCTGGCATAGCCACTCTGGCACCAGCTGTGGGTTATGGCAGGGCTGGCACAGCCACCCCAGATGTACCCAGGACTCTTCTTAACCTTGATGATACGTCACAGGCTCCTGGTCTCTGGGGCATACTCGTAGCAGGTGGCCTCTCTCACATTGGGTGTCTCTGTGGCAGCAGAGGTCACTCAGTGGCAGCAGTGCCTGCTTGCTGCTGACATCCCTTGAGCCAGCTGTCTGACCACTGCTGCTCAGTCGACCAGTCCTCCTTGGCTAGATTTACAAACCAGGGCTGCTCCAGCACAGGCCTCTGAGCAGCTTCCAGAGAGCCCTTCCAGCTCCACAGGCTCTTTCCACTACAACAGCCCCTGCACAGGAGCAAGGACCAGTCCTTCTCCATTTATGCCTCTCTCTGTCTCTATTCAGGCTGGATATTTGGGGAGCGTCTTCATGACCAGGAGAGGGGCTGGTTCCCCAGTTCTATGGGGGAAGAGATCCTGAACCCCAAAATCCGAGCCCAGAACTTGAAGGAGTGTTTCCGGGTGCACAAATCAGATGACAGTCAGCGGAGGAAACTGGGCAGCAGAAACCGCCAATGACCACCAGCATCCCGGAGCATCTGGAGTGCCTGTCATGGAGACAGATGCTGCCAGCTGGGCAGATGGGGTGGTCGTGCTGTGGC
Organism: Ceyx melanurus; assembly: GCA_024611195.1. Lineage (NCBI taxonomy): Eukaryota > Metazoa > Chordata > Aves > Coraciiformes > Alcedinidae > Ceyx > Ceyx melanurus. The sequence continues at coordinate 13,851 of JANHGL010025901.1, forward strand.
CCATGGTGCAGGACCTGGTGTGCTGGGCCAAGCACACACTCCTGAACAAATAAGACTCTAGTTCCTGGGTTCCCCAACACGCTTCCCACAGCACTTATCCTTTCTTGGAGATCAGTGCTTTGAACTGGTTGAAAGGCTAAAATCACCCCTTTCCAGGTGTTCTGTAAAGCCCCAAAGAGCGTGAGTCAAATGGACACAGCCTGATGGCCATGGGGTGCCAGCCAGCTGACTCTGTTCCCTGCACATGGGCTGGCTGAGGCTGCTTGGGAAAGGCACATGGCCACAAACCAAAGTGGATAACGTTGCCCAGTTTGAGCGCTTCAGCTCATTGCTACCTTTTGAGTTCGGGGCCCTCCTAAAGCGGCATCTTGCAGGCGTAGTAACGGAAGCAGAAGAGCCATCTCGCTGTCTCACACAGTCCATTGGCACCAGGCTGGGACAAACTGCCCAGTTCTGTTGTGAAGCTGCTGGGCCCATTTCCACGGGCAGACCCTCAATTTACTTCCAGTCAAATGCTCCAAAATGCTCCATACCAATCCTGACACCACTAGCAGCCCAACGTTGCCAGCCCTGACTCACATCTCTGCCCACCTTGATGGCCTCAAAGCACATCTGGGCCCTGGCCCATGGCTCACCCCCTCTTCCACAGCCAGCATCCCTCTGCAGAGCCATTGCAGAAGCCTGGCACCACGAACTTTCCCAGCTGATCCAACACTTGTGGTCCCTGCTTCTCGCCCCTGCCAAGGCACAGAGCAGGGTGGCTGTGCTGGCACCTCCCCACGCGGTACCATCTACCACAGGAGCACCAGCAGACCCAGGCTGCTGCACGGCAGGCGAGTAGTGTTACCCCAGGAGCTGCTGTGCCACACGCTGTGGGAGGCCCAGCGGTTGCTGCCTGCATGCTTGTAACCCACACCCCAGCTGCACGCACAACCCCTTGTACAGGCTCACCCCCGTGTGTATACGCAACTCCTCTGTCACCAGCAGAGCCGCATCATCACTCCTTCCAGCTGTGGCACTGAGCTTTGCATGGAGCCCAGGGCACAGCACTGACACTGGACAGGGGACAGACCCACGGCAGCCACCTGTTGTTCAACGGCCTTGCTCTGAACAGTCCCACACACAGCCACAGCCTCTTACGCAGAGGCTGTTCCTGAGCTGCCGCCAATAGCCATCAGGGAAGTCAGTCGGCATTGTTCTGTAACACCGAAGGAGTCTTCCAGGTGCCATGGCCTGTGCTGCTGTGTGCTCCAGCGGTGCCAGGCTGGTGCGTGACAAGGAGTGAGAGCAGCTGCCTGCTGACAGAGCCTGGCACCAGCCCTGCAGACAGGGGAGAGGAACACAACCGTGCCAACAGCAGCGTGCACAGGAGGCAGGATGCCAGGGAGCTGCTGGAGCAGGACTCTGAAGCTGGTTTTGGGGCAGGTTGCAGGTGGGGTGTGTGACATGAGTTTGGGGCTGTCCTTAGGGCTGTCTGCATTGTCAGTGCACCTGTCCCAGAGTCAGGCCTGCATTCAGAGGCTGCAGCCAGCCCCCAGCACCAAACCCATGGGAGCCAGAGCAGTAAAGGGAGAGCAAAGGGGTTCCCCCTCATCAGGCCTAGTTCAGTGCCACATGGGACAATAGCCAACATGGCTGTGCTTGCCCTGGCTACCTATAGTATCCCTGAGAGAGTGTCCCAGGCAGCTTGCACCAGTGAGAGGCTCCCAGTCACCTGCCAGCTCCAGCCCAAATCTGGGTGTCTGTAAAGGACCACAACCTCCAGCTCATTTAATGGGAAGATCTCATCAGATCCCTCCAAGGGTACCCCACAATCAGCTGAGTACAACTAAACCTCCAGCTCAGGGTCCAGACCTTGCAGCAGCCACAACTTCTCTAGAGTGAAACCCAGCGAAGCTCCATCTGTAAAAACTTTAAATTACCTGAGACTTCACCACACCACAGATCCTCCAGCTTCACAGCCCATCAGCCAGCCCCTGACTGCAGCCCCACACGCTGCCTGGGATGGCTCTCATAGCACAGAAATGCTCCCTCATGCATCAACAGTAATTTTGCTAGTGGAGGGGCTGCCCTAGGTTCCCCAGGGCCAGGACACGTTTTTGGGAAGGAGAGAGGTCTGGGGCTGCTGTGCACTCTTCCCTGACCCACCACCAAGCCCTGGGACTCACCCCAGATTCTCTTGCTCTTTTGTGACTTTTCAGGACTCCAGGCACAGGCTGTGCCATTTTCAGGCACCACGTGGCATCCAGTGTTATTTCCTCAGACCCACCCCGCACGCCTGTTTCAGTGGTCTCAAGTGTTGTACAGGGCCAGGCCTGGGGCCCACAAGCATGGGCTGGAGCCCTCCCTCAGCCCCACCCCCCACCCTGGGCTGCCTCAGCAAACTTCTCGTCGTCTCGTTTTTCTGTGTGATGAAATATAGCTGAGTGAGCCAGCACCAAAGCAACATGCGTGTATCTTCTTCCTCCCCTGCACCCTGACCCCTCGCCTCCTCCCCTCACCTCCAGTGCATCTGGTAGGGGAAGACTGGCCCAAATGCAGTGGGGGAAGTGGGGCTGAACATGAAGCAGAGAGCTGGTGGGGATGTGAGACCAGGGAAGTATTGGGGTGGTGTACATCAACTGGACAAGCTTTCCCAAGGAAGGCTGTGCAGTATGATGCCCATCACCACCACTACCACCCAAGCTAGACCCAGAGAGCTGCTGCCAGCTCAGAGCCATTCAGTGCTGCAGGTACCTTGTGACTGCAGGGTGATGCTGGCTGCTGTGGCTGAGCCTGTGTGTGCCCAGGAGATCCACATGCTAAGAGCAGAGAGCAGTTTGGGGTGGGGAAGCTCCACTGCCCATTGCAGATGCTGAAGCACTGCTGCCCAGGGGCAGAGGGGAGCAGAAGCAGTTGAGGGCAGGAGACAGGCTGGTTGAGTTACAGAATAATCTTTTATTGAGTTCAGGAGGCCGAGAACTTTCTCAGTGTGATGACAATCAAGGCCACAAGCACAGATGTACCCAGGAGGGAGGCAATGACAATGGCACCGATGGCTCCAGGCCCCAGCGAGCCTGCAGGGACAGAGAACAAGGTGATGTGAGGTCAGTAGAGCCTGGGGGGGCGGGGGGGCGGGAGTGGTGGTGGTGGTGGTGTCTCAGATGAGCAAGGCTATGGGTATCACCCCCCCTACCCAGCATGTCCCCAGCCCTTAGGCCACACTCCTGCTCCGGCACTCCCTGCACTGGGCCCAGTGTCTCTGTTCCTGTGTTGCCGTTCCCGCGTTCCCATGCAGCTGAGGTGTGCTCTGTGCCCCAGCAGCATCAAACTGGCCACTGCCTCCTTAGCCAGCTCCCAGTGCCGAGGACAGCTGCCTCAAAGCTGGGTTTTGGCACACAGCTTCCCTGTTAACACCTGCACTGCGAGAGTTGCTTTGCTTGTTGCAGAACCATATTGTAACAGGCATTTGCTGTTGTTCAGGGCTGGGAAAAGGTGCTCACAGTCCCTGTTTGAAGAGCTTCAGGCAGGCTTTTGCCCTGGAGAGCCCTGCCTATACTCAGGGCACTTTCTGCAAGTGCCTGCTATGATGGGTCAGAGCCAGAAAGGCAGGCTTTGGCAGCTGCTCTGGGACTTGACAAGCACTTTGCAGTGCAGCCTTCTTGGCAGGGATGTTTCCCCGAGTAGGCAATACAGAAACTTCCCAGTCTCCCAGCCCAGCAGTGTAGCTGGGACAGGCCATCTCTGGTGGCTCAGACACCTCCTGGCAGGTAACAGGCCCATTAGCAAATCCACAGCAAAGACATCCTGACCTGCTGTGGGAGTGACCTGCAGGCAGCAGCCCATTGTATAGCCACGTACCGTCTCCAGCGTCCAGCCGGTGCAGGTGGGTGGTATCCTCAGGCTCCATCTCGGATGTGTACGGGGGGAAGATGGTGGCCTCTGAGAGTCGGGCTGGGGTGGTTGCAGCGTCAAAGGGGCCAGCTCCAGACGGCAGCTCGGCTGGCTCATTCCAGAGGGTGGGGACCGGACCCTGTGGATACTCTGCTGGGAGACAAGCACCTATGGTCACAGGTGGCCACAGCCAGGCTGCTTGTGACAGCAGCAGCTCAGGACAATCCCAGTCTCTGGGCTCCAGCTGCCTGCCAGGGGCCCAAGGTGTATGCGAAGTGACCTGAGGAAGCTGATGGGCAGAGCCTTCCTCTAAAAGAGCGCTACCTCCACACAACACCAACTCCCAGAGCTGCCAAAGGCAGTACCCCCTCCTCAGGGTGAAACCACTTTTTATGGCAACCTGCTGCACACACAGCAGCATATGCTGAATGACAGGAAGATCTCCCAACCCTGCGATCTCTGCTTGTGCACTAACAGGCCTTGTACAGGCATCCACAGCCAATTTGCTAGTGAATTCCCACAGGATAGGGTTGCAACAGGCTGACACATTCAGGCAACAGGGAGAGGCCATCTGACCACCTGCACTGGCCAAATCCACAGCATCTCAGGGCCATCCTGTCCTGCACTGCCAGCCTCTGCAGCATAGGGTGCCAGAGGCACAGACACTGCACAGGAGTTTGCTACCCCAAATCAGAGACCAAGCCTCAACTGCTCCCTGCGTCACCTCCAGGCCATGCTGGTGAGATGAAAGCTGGGCTGAGCTCTGCTTGATGTTACCATTCACCTCTGATTCTTTCTTCCCACTGTGGGGTCAAGGACCAAACCAGAGAGCACTCCCTGTCTGTGTGTGGCTGAGACAGGCACTCCCAGTCAATGCCCAGCTTGTTCAGGTGTGCCCTGGCGAGAGCAGGCGACATTCCACAGCTCCTTGCTGAAACCACTGGGAATGTTGCACTGGGATGGGGAAAAAAAGCAAGGGTGAGGGGTGCGTGCATAGGAAAACAAACAGCACCCAGCACCAGGGCCACCTGAACTCCTGAACTGAAACAATAGTTGTCAGGGGCAGGAAAGAGGGTGCTGAACGAGCCAGAGCAGGCAGCCTCTGCTCCCTGGAGCAAGGCACAGAAGTGTACCCTAGCACCCAGGCTCTGGCAGTGTTTCTCAGTGTAGTAGGGGCACTCCCAAGATGTATCCCAGGCTTTCCCTGGCCCAGCAGAGGAAGTGGCAGCAGTGCACCTTGGCAGTGCCAGCCCCAGCTTTAAATACCTGAAGCCCTCCTCATCTCTCATAGGCAGCTGACACTTTGTGGGAGGAGAGTGAGCTGAAGAATCAGTGCTAATGGGTTCCACCACACTTTATTGAAAGGAACAGGAGGACCAAAGGCAAAACACTCACTTGTGCTGCCTATACAAACCACTGATAAGATTTGCCACAGGGCTCACACCAATGAGTAGCTCCCACCATCCCCAGAGCTATTTGAGGCTGCACACTCAGGTACATAACAGGGTTCTGAACTATTTCTGGACAGTCCTTTCTACAGTTATAAAAGCTACAGGATTTTCAGTGAAAGAGCTGCCAGGCTTAACTCTGGCCCAACAAGTGATGACAGAGACAAGTAAGCTCTCAGTGTGAGGCCTGTGCCAGTTCAACCAGACAGTGACACCAGCATCCTCCGGCTGGCTGAGCCACCATGGGAAGAAGCTAGGAGCAGCAGTGGACACCACATCCTCACACACTTAATACCTCAGTGTCCATCACATCAGAGGCAGCACCTCAGGTCCCCAGTATGAATGCACAGGTTTGTGCTCCACAGAGGCTCCCCAGAAACACCCGAGGCCTTTGCAGGGCCCTTCCCCACCTGTCCTGCAAAACCAGTCATCAGAGCTGGAAACTCCCATCCCATCTGGAGGATCTTCTAGAAAATGTCATTTCCAGTAGACCTCTCTTCTATAAATCCTGTGGTTTAGCTGCCAGAGAACAGATCAGAATACAGAATTTAGTAGGCAAATGTAGTTAAAACAACAGGGAAATGAGGTGAGCAGAGCTTAGGCTATTTACTTAGCCACAGTAGCATTAGGAAGCTGTTGGTTTAGGCACAGACCAAGCATACATAACACTTCTGAAACCCTAGTTCCAGGCTGCTTTCTGCAAATGGAGAAACTCCGTGATATTCCAGCTATGGCCGCCTTGCCTGTGACAACACCGCCAGCACCAACACTGCAGCCGTTCCCATCTGGCAAGAGAACACTGCTGGGATGATGCTGTTGTTGCACTTCCCAAGAATGTTTTTCTCTCCAAGCCAAAGGAGCTGGGTGTACCCAGGGGAAAGGCATTAGCTCAGACAGCATAACAGATGCAGGCACCATCCAAAAGAGAGGCTGCAGGGCCTGGACAGGCTCTTCCCAACTCCCTGTTCTCATTGGGACAAGCAGGGAGCCTTACCCTTTCCAATCACAAAGGCTCTTTTTCTAACTAGACCCTCAGGTTCCAGAAAGCTTCTTCTGTCCCTGGTGTCTAATCCCTGAAAAATTTACTGTAGCAATCTTTAAGCAGGGTATGCGCTTATTTTTGATAGTCAAATAAAGAGGGAATAGTCTAATTTGTTTATGATCAGTGATTTAAGACCTGGATAAGAGTCCTGGATATGTATTTTGTTAATCTCCCTCATCTGATTAAAACAGGCTTCGGTTCACCTTCACAGAAAGGGCAATGTGTACTAAACATGTATTTTCTGTCCCAAGTTCTTTTTTTACTTCAACAGTGATTGAACCAAGGGAAACACAACTGCTTTCAGTTGGGTCTAGTGCCTCTCTACCAGGAGTCACCAGCTCAGGAGCAGCAGCATGTTGTGCACACATGTAAGGCAAAATACTTGCACCTGAAGGGCCAGGGCTTACTGCTGGGTCTTGTCTTCAGACACTGCAACTCGATGCTGCTAAAGCAGCTGCCAAGAGCCCTGCAGCAGGCACAGTAGTGGGGAAGCACAAAATAGAGGCACTGTCCCTGCTGAAAGCTGCCAGCAGCGGGTCTCTCCAGAACAAAATGCTGCAGCCTGGGAGAGCACCCATGTGGAACCAGCACTTTTCTCTCCAAGACTTTTCTTGGATTTTCCCTCCTAAACTAACAGCTCCTGTCCTCACACCCCTACATTCCTGCCCCTTTGAGAACCATGACAGCTCCTCTCCGCAGGACTCTGACAGTCCCAGCGAGTGCTGGCCATGCTGCCTCAGGCTGAGATCTCTAACAGAGCAGCATTAAATGCCACAGTCCTGTTTCAGTCCTGTGGTAAGAGCAAGAAAGGCAAGAGGGAAAGACACAGAACTTGTGTTAGTTGCCAAAAACCAACACACACAAATAATAAAGTCTCACATGCCTCAAAGTGAGACATTAGGGCCTCTTCTAGTTGCCTGTTGGATACAGTCTGACCACACAGGCTCTAAGTACAGGTGTAGAACATAATTCAGTTCTCTGCTACTGACATTTTGTTTGACCACTGCAAATCCCCCTCCCTCCTGGACCCTGTTTCTTTGTGTGCAAGCAGAAGACCAGAACTCTAAAAACAGTCTACAAGAGAAGCAGCACCAGAGTGGCCAGGCCTTTTGCACCTGCATGGTTACAGGCTGCTCAATTGTGATGAAGACACTGCTTATGTGCCTGAACAAATGCCTTTGAGTGACAGCTCCAGACCCAGCGCCAGCCTTTCACAGGGAAAGAGTAAGTTACAGGGCACCTCCACAGCCTTGGCGCAGGGCACAGCGTTTTTCACTTGTGGAAAATCCAAAATGCATTGCAAACTCAAGTGAAGGGAGCAATCGAGGGGTGGAAACTAAATACCAAAAGGCAAGGAAGCAGTACATGGCTTTCCTGTTCACATAGTAACTTTGTAGAGATAAAGAACTAACAAGAAACAGGCTCAAAACACGTCATCCATTGCAAGACCAGATCTGGGTGACAGCCATGCATTAGCTATGCTGGCATCAGTCTTTGGACCTGTCCTATCTCTAGGAAACCCCACCCGGTGCACAGAATCACAGATCACAGAATCACAGAAATTAGGGGCTGGAAGGGATCTAGAAGATCACCTAGTCCAACCCCCCTGCCAGAGCAGGATCATCTAGACCAAGTCACACAGGAACAGATCCAGGCGGGTCTTAAGTGTCTCCAGAGATGGAGACTCCA